>JAJOZX010003847.1:205000-450389 GCA_023014485.1 Bathynomus jamesi
AGACCCCTTGGTGGTTAACTTGGTTTTGCTTCCGCCCGAATTGTTCATTTTGACGAAGGTCAAACTTGTCACTCCAGTTTAACATGGAATCCGAACCACGCACCACCAAGGGCGGTCAGAAATTACAAAGTCCTCACCCGAACTCGAGCTCGAGCTCACGACCTCCCGATCAGCAGCCCAGTATCTTAACCACTAGGCTACCCTGGGTACCCATTTATCTACCAACCAATTTTTATTGTGTGGGAGCGCCGCCTGCCGTCACCGGGGTCTCGATCCCGGGGCCGATGGATTTGTAGTCAGCGATGCTAACCACTACATCACCGAGGCGCATATATATATATGTTAACCTTCAGTCGATGGCCTTGGGTGGTTCGAAGTTGACGGGGATTCTCGTTAGGTGGCAGCGACAGATTTCTCACTCTGTGGTAGTTGGTACTGCGTAGAGCGTAAGAAATCGTAATAATTGCTTTGTACTACACTCCGATTTCTTCTTTTAGCGGATCGGAGGATTCTGCGAAAACGTTTTACGTTATCTGACTGTTCTCCGATTCTTCTTGCAGCGTATCGGAAAAGTTTATGAGGCAATACTGGTCTCAGTCTTAAGATTTACTGATTTCTACTTTACTGCTTCTTGAAAATGCTGCGTTATTCTAACAAAAATACTTTGGAGAATATGGACTCAAGGTATGCTTTCACCTTCTATGTAGGTCAGATCAGACAGAACAGAATAATAATTAAAAGATTACAATGGTTTATATACTATTTAATTTGGTGACGTCATTATTATTTAATAGTGACTTGTTTTTTGGATTCTTAATTGGCTGAATTTTTTTGCTAACACAATCCATATTATGTGAATTTTACAGAAAATGATAAGGCAAAATATTTGAAGATGAAGGCAAATTCTGCTGCAACAGCATACTGAAAAACCTGATGTTATTATGATTTGCCGCATCAACTAAAAATGGAAATTACGATATGCATTTTATTAAAATTAAATGCCGATTCAGGATTTGGCTTCATCTTTTATGATTTAAGAGAGAATAAAAAAAATTAATATTGCAGAATTTAACATTACATGATTAAGCTTAATATTAAAAATGATTAGGTAATTAAAAAAAAGAGAAATAATTCATCAAGTATTGGAGAGGAAATTACTTAGAAAAATCAAATAGAAAGAAAATTAAAATTTTAATTATTTTCTAAACTTGCACGAATTTTATTTATATACAGTTAGAGTGTCATGCGAGTTTGGACTTTATATCCAAAAATGAATGTTAGCATTATCATTATCATTTTCACACACACACACACACATATATATGGATTCTTTGATGAATAATTTACTTATTTATTTATTGCTCTTGGTAGCATCATAAGTTTGTTTCGCTCGAGATCAACTTTAGTATAAAAATGTCAAACGAATTAACGCTATATACATACGTATGATTTGATTGATATATACATTTTTATGCATATCTTACATAGTCATATATATATGATGAAAATAACCACGAAGAAAAAGAAAACATGGAATGGTACTAGAGCGCTTTCGTCTAATGACATCCTCAGGAACACTGAAATTAATAAGTTTGAGACTATACGAGTATATAGGTCACAGAGAAAAAAAATATGATTGGTGCACAAAAAATTGTAGGAGGAGCATACAAATTTATATTGAAAAGCTACTAGAGTTTTAGCACCTCGCCCTTCTTATCTAAATCCTTTCTGAACAAATTCAAAACAGGATCAAGCGAAAAAAGGCCCTGGCTAATGTTGAAATTGTTTGCAAGTTGAATAATGGCAGACTCAAGAATATTTCTATCAACAATGTTGCTTGAGTTAAACAAAATTGAAGCATTATTCCAATCAATACAATAGGATAACTCTGACAAATGGACAAAAAGGGCACTGGACGACTGTCCCGTTCTAACGGAATATTGATGCTGTTTTGGCACGCGTGTTCAAATCGATTCCCGTCTGTCCAATGTGAAAGGAATCACATTGTTTACAACCAATTTTACAGATAATGCCTGAATTATTGGTAGGACTATTCTTTACTATGATATTTTTCACAATTTTGTCATATGAAAATGTTTTAAGTTTTAAGTTTTAAGTTTAGTATTCGGGAAAAACAAACAATTTGTCCTACGTACACTTTTACTCCGGGACATGACACCCCCATCAAGAAAGCCATACTTTCTTCAATGTTTCTCCGCGCTCTTAGGATCGCTAGTCCAGAATACATGGATGCCGAGTTAGAAAAAATCAACAGTTTTGGAAGTGATCTGTGTTATCCACCCGCTTTTTTGGTATCTTGTCTTAACAAGGCAAAACGAATTTTCTATCGTGTGAATAACCCTCGCACTTTGTCGAAAAATATTTTAGTACTTCCATTTTCTTTCTTGCAAGGAAACGATTTGAACAATGCAGGTCTGCTGCGAGCAGCTTGTACCCTGAAATGGGCGTATGAACGGAATGATGCTCTATGTAAAAAGATGTTTAACTCTTAGTAAACTATGAATTCTTCTTAAACTATGAATGCATCGATAAAAATACAGTGTGGGCCATAAGTCGCTTTACCGAAGTGAGTTTCGTTATAATACGAAGGTAAAGCGACTTGTGGTGCGCATCGGCATCGGAAAATTCGGGCAAATTGCGAGCCGTCCCCTGAGAAAAAAATGAAACCCGTACGCTTGGGTGAGTAGCCGTGACTTAGTCTTATTGTAGTCTTGTAATCTTTATTAAATTAGCACGCTAAGAGAGGGCTATCGGAATCAGAAGTCACATTGTATCAGATTCTCGGATACACTTGCACAAAATAAATGTTAGAAAAGGTATTGCATCATGGTATGTTTGGGGTATTTTATAGGTTAACGTGTACAGTTACCCAACTACTTCCACCATTCATACAGATGTTTAGATTCAGATTCATTTCTTGGGGGTTAAGCAAAGAGTACTTATAACAAGGTCCGTGATTCCAAGCTAGTTTTACCTTGTTATTTTTCTTCCCTCTTGCCATCTCGTGTTTGGTAGACTAAATTACCCGCAAGAAAACTTCAACTTAAAATATATTCTAGTAGTAATTATGATATAGGTAAATATTTAATTCATGTACAATATCAATTAATAAATTAGGCATACAAGTTGTTCTTTGTAAATATGAATATAATAGTTATTATTTTTGTTTAACATGTGAATTATGCGAGTATTCTCTTGTACTAAGTACAGTTGTTCCTCCATACGCAAGGTGGCGAGTAGGCCTACTTAATATTCATTTAGCGGATAACGCGATACATAATGGAAAATATCGTCATGTTTTGTGGCTAGCTACGAGGGCAGGAGGAGATCACACAGCAATTCCCTCCTTCACCAAATCTCGCAAATAAGGCGGGATGCTGCAGAGGGGTCGACCTGCAGGTCGATCCTGAACCGTCGTTCAAACTCACCTAAAGTGAAAATACTTTGATATCAGTTCCTGGAGTAAAGAGGTTAATTAAAGAGTTAAAAACTGGTTCAGCGTCAGGGATAGATGACTTATCGAATGAGAACTTAAAATATGCCAATGACGTAGTATATCCAGTGGCGTACTAAGGGGGGTGCGAGGGGGCGGTCCGCCCTGGGTGACAGCCAGGAGGGGGGTGCCATGGAGAGTTGAAATACCAGTACAAGTTTTCAAACAAAATTAAAAATTCGCCAAAGTAAGAAAAAAAAAATTAAAATGTTCAAACTATTACAACAGCTTAATGTTAATTTCCACTATAAAATAAATTTTTATTTTTATTGGTAATACAAAATTTACAAACGAAAAATTAAATATTTGATAAAAATTACATCGAAAGGCGAACGTTTGTTGACGTTTTAGTCATCAGTTTGTTGAGCATAGCCAGCTGGCTGCAACTGACATTCCAAGTCTTGTTCACTTGACACTGTGACTCCACATACATGAGGTATGTTTCATTAAATAATTATGATAAAGCATAAAGTGCTGGTGTTTATAACAATATCATGGTACTTATACCAGTGTCCGGTAATTTTTGACAATGTGGTATCATAGTGATGTTTAAGTGTTTATAAATGCATCGTCGTGATGTTATAATACCCGGTAAATGCATCGGTGTGATGCTATACTAAAAAAAAAAAAAATAATAATATTATTTCCAAATTGAGAAAAAGTTTCTTTCCTCGACCATGAGTCAGACAAGATTGACGAAGAATAGGCTGAGCGTTGAGACTGGATTTCCTGTGTTTTTTGTACAGGGTGTCCCAGAATTAACTATCTATTTCAATGAAATCGGACAAATTTTTTAAAAACACACTTTTATTTATGTTTATCATGTTTAATATGTGTTAAAAATGTATAAATTTCTAAATTTTTTTTCATAATTTTATTTTCATAATTTTTTCATAGTTTTATTTTCATTCTCTTTCAGAACCCTATTAATAATGAATACACAAGAACGCATCTTTGTTGTAACATCCCGTATCAAAGGAATGCAATGTAATGAAATCAGAGAAAAATTTACAAGAAGATTCCACAGAACCGGTCCTACAGACAAAGCGATTCGTGAACTTGTGAACAAATTTAAAAGAACTGGATCCGTACACGACGAGGTGGGAAGAGGACGCCCAAGGACAGCACGTAACAGTACCGAACAGGTACGACAATTGTTTGAGGATGAACCAACAACTTCGGTTAGGGAGGCCGGTCGAAGACTCAACATATCCAAGACAACAGTTCATAGAATCTTGCGTTCGACACTGATGAAAAAGGCTTATCACATTCAAGTACTGCATGCCCTAAATGAAGAGGATTATCCAAATCGAGCAGCAAGGTGTGCAGAAATTGTGGATCAAATCGAAAATGAAAGTTTATTGGATAACATCTTATTCAGTGATGAGGCGACTTTCCACACGTGTGGTAAAGTCAATCGACACAACTGTCGTATCTGGTCCAATGAAAGACCGTCTGAAGTCATAGAATGGCAAAGAGACTCCAAAAGTTAACGTGTGGCTTGGAATGACCAAATCCAAAATTTATGGCCCATTCTTCTTTGCGGAAGCAACTGTAACAGGTACCGTCTACCTTGATATGCTTCAGCAGTTTCTCGAACCACAGCTTCTTGATGATGGCATTCTTGATAATGTTGTGTTTCAACAAGATGGAGCACCATGTCATTATGCTCTAATTGTTCGAGAATACCTCAACAGACGCCTTCCGAATCGGTGGATTGGACGTGGAGGACCTCGACCTTGGCCTCCGCGTTCTCCGGATTTGACACCCCTGGATTTCTTTGCATGGGGTTTCATAAAAACAAAGGTTTATCGCCAAAAGATCAATAGTTTAGCTGAACTTAAAGAACGCATCCAGTTGGCAGTGCGGGAGATAACACCTGAAATGCTTCAAAATGTGTTTCGCAGCGCTGAGGATAGATTTGAAATTTGCAGAGATACAGACGGTGCACATGTTGAAACTTCTCAATAAAGTTTTGACTTATGATTCATAAATTATTTGTTTTTGTATCATAATTTAGTAATAAACACAAAATTATGTCAGTTTTTATTAAATTTGTCCGATTTCATTGAAATAGATAGTTAATTCTGGGACACCCTGTATAAAAAATGCAGTATTACCTGTTCACTGAATTTTTAATGTCCTGCATTTTTCTTATTTCCAATTTGCTTATGACAATACTGTACTGTTTAAAAATCTACTTGCAAACATAATATATTTTTCTGTGTTTAAATTTAAAAATTATTTGTGGGGGGTGCCAAAGGAAGGATCCGCCCTGGGTGCCAAATACTTTAGGTACGCCCCTGAGTATATCTGCATATATCATTGCTCCTATCATCCATGCTTGCTCACAGCTATATCAGAGTTCATGACGGTATATGTCTTGCCCCTGGTCAAAAATAAATATGGAGACATTCTGTCCAGCAATAATTACAGGCCTATTGCTGTCGCTTCCTGCTTCTCGAAACTACTAGAAAAACTCTTGTTACTCCGATCAAATGATTTCCTATGGACATCTAATCAGTTTGGTTTTAAAAGGTCCCACTCAACTGACCTGTGTATCTATGTACTTAAAGAAGCAATATCTAAATACATTGACAGTAATTCAACTATTTATAGCTGTTTCCTAGATATAAGTAAGGTATATGATAGGGTGAACCACAATATTTTATTTAAAAAACTAGAAGCCAGGAAGGTTCCCATGCACATATTAAACGTATTGAAATTTTGGTATTCCCACCAATCTTTTACCGCTAGGTGGGGCAGTGTACTATCTGAGTGTTTTGGCTCCTTTTGACGGGTGAGACAAGGCTCCTTGCTCTCCACTATGCTGTGTAATGTGTATATTGACGGATTAATTGCTTCACTTAATGAGGCAACAGTGGGATGTTGTATAGATAACACAAGGATAAATAACTTGGTTTATGCTGATGACATGGTGTTAATAAGTCCCTCTGTTAAAGGTCTGGATCGGCTACTAAAAGTCTGCGAAGTGTATTCGCAGAATCATGATATTCTTTTTAATGTTACAAAAACTAAGGTTATGAATTTCATCCTAAAAGCTGTAAGCAGCCAGCTGATATTAGGTTTAAAATGAAAGGTGAAGTAATTGAGGAAGTACAAGAGTTTAAGTATTTGGGTCGAACTATTACCAGCTCCTTGAGTAATGACTCGGATATAAGAAAACAATCTCGGAGCCTTTGTGCTAAAGCGAATATGACTAAGAAACTTTCGGTTCTGTACAAGTGGAGCTAAAGACACGTTCTTTCGTACTTTCTGCAGTAATATTTACGGACAGCAACTCTGGGTGAATTATAAAAAAGGTTCTGGCAGAACTAAATTTGCTGTACAACAGGTCTTATAGACTCTCTTACATAAATTACTCCCGAGATGCTCAACTTTGCAAATGTTTGCTACCCGCAATGTCCCAAGCTTCCCGGAGGTAACAAGACGTGCTCAATACAGTCTGATGCAAAGAATTGAAAAATCAACGAACCCGATTACACTGGGTAACAAAATTTGAAAAATTTTCTGTTTATTGTGATTTTTCTGTCGTTTCTTAATGATTTCGGGGCGCTGATTCCAAAAATAATATTGGTTTTGCTCTATCATCAACCGTTTCAAAAATATAGGTTATCACACTTTTCATATGGCAAAGTATATAAAGAAGGCTAACATAAATATTTTCTGAAAATAAAAACACTATTGGAAATTAATGTTTATTGAGCCAAAATTGTTTGACAAACCCAAAATGGTGCAAAGGATATGATATATATCATGAGAACCGATAAGAGAATAACAAGCCTCGTTATGCAGTGTGCGTTCCTTAAAAATGCACTGAAGAACGCGACTTCCGCGTACGAACATTCTTATCCTTTCTGATCAGCGACCATACGTAGTCTCCCATCATGGAAGCATCCCAATGGCCCTGGTACCTTTTCTCCATCGTTTGAATATCTTGATGGAATCTTTCGCCATGTTCTTCACTCACATCGCCCAGGTTATCACGAAAAAAGTCTAGATGTGAATGCAGATAGTGTAATTTTAAAGACATACGGCACCCCATTTTGCCATAGCACTTAATCAAGTTTGACACTAACTGCTTATAGTTTGGTGCTTTATGGTTGCCTAAAAACCCACGAACCACATCACGGGAAGCACACCAAGCCTCTTTTTCGATCGGAGTCATCTTGGCTTCAAGGTTCTTTGAATTCAACAGCGCCTTGACTTGTGGTCCTACAAAGATGCCAGCCTTGACTTTGGCCTCAGAGAGTTTAGGGAACATGACCCGAATCTGTTGGAAAACAACTTCCCCTCCAAAATGTAACGCAGTTACAAACTGCTTAATTAGACCCAACTTAATATGGAGATGTGGTAGCAGAACTATGTCAGGCTTCACAAGAGGTTCCCTGAGTACAATGTACTTTCCTGGTTGCAGTCATTCACGTGGAGGCCACTGAACTGTTTTATAGTGCTCAGTTGAAGCCCTGCTATCCCACAGGCAAAGAAAACATGAATATTTAGTAAACCCTCATTGTAAACCTAACAGGAAACCAATCATTTTGAAATCACCACACACGTCCCAGTTATATTGTTCATACCTGATTTGAGTGAGCAGTTGTTTGACATTTTCATAGTCCTCTTTCATTTGAACAGAATGAACCTCGCTGTAATAACAGAGAGAGCCATTGACATCGTAGAACCTTGCAAACTCTTCATGCCGCTTTCGGTATACAGTGCTCTTGCAGTCTTCTCCAAGCAAATTCCACTCTTTGAGTCTGGAGGTCAGAAGCTCATACCCTGATTTCGTCAGACCCAAATCTCTAATTAAGTCGTCCAATTCCCTCTGATTTGGAAAGTGAGGGTTTGTACTGAAAGTTACTGTATATTCTTCATCATGACTGTCCTCACCAGACGACATCTCAGATGAGCTAGCTGCATCCTCATTTTCAACCTGCAAAGCAAAGAAACAAAATATAGGCATAGCTATATATGTAGAAGAGCATCAGCACTAAGAAAAATCGACACATAATGACCCACAGTCTGTAAATACAGAAGGTAAAGTAATGGATAGATACCTGTTCTGGTGGACGTGGTATTGGAAGACCTTCGCCATGTGGTACAGGAGCTATGGACGACGCTATGCTTGGATACTGAAGAGTCTGCCTTCCTTTAACTTTCCTGTACTTAGAAACATCTACCATGCAGTAGTAGCAATCGTCGTGGTGGCTTTTTGGTTCTCTCCATATTCTGGGTACCGCAAAGGGCATTGCCTTGCGTACTCCCCGCAGCCACCCTTCAAGTGTGGAGCGGCAGCTTCCACAGATCACATGGGGTGCCCAGGGCTTATCTTGGTCACCCATAGGCATACCAAAATAGAGCCGATACGCGATCCAGAACTTGGTGCCTTTCACAATCTTGTGCGATACTTGCTTGGGGCCTATGTAATACCCACAAACGTAGCAGAATATATCCGGCGAGTTTACAAGTTCTAGTTGTCATTCTCTTTACCAAACTGTACTACATTAATCATAACCTGCAGATATAGAGAGAAGAGTTATTAAATCTGCAACAGATTACAGATTCCAGAAAAAAGATGTATTCACAACACTGAAATAATGTTCGCAATAAAAAAGGATCGATTACACTCAAATTGTCAGCACAAAGAAGCACAGAAACACAGTACCTCAGTGCTGGTAACCATCAGACAAACAACCTGCTTTCTTTGTGTGCTCACACTTACTGACTTCTCAGACTCTGCGCTCTTCTTTATATAGCACAGTGGAAGTTTCGAGCAATTTTTAGAGCAAGAAACTGTCAACGAACATCCGGATTGTTCTCAACAATTCCTGATTAGTCTGATATTGCTGCGCCCATAATAACATTATACTGGTAAAACATGAAAAATGGATTATCTCTAAAACCATTGATGATACACACAAACCAAGGCCAGATTTGGACTCAGCGCCCACAAATGCATATAAAAACATAAAAAATTCTATATAAACAGAATCAGTGTTACACTGTTATCCAAGCTATGCCATCAGTCCTGACGTTTGTCCTCTAAGTCCACGCTTCTCAAACTAGGGGTCGCGTAAATATTATTGGGGGTCGCAGAAACATTTGAAAATAGTTTTTTTCATAAATATACAGTGTTAGTACCTATTGCTTTTATGACATTGAGTGAAGGGTCGCGAAAAAATTTGTCTGATCCAAAGGGGTCGCAAGTGAAAAAAGTTTGAGAAGCCCTGCTCTAAGTTATGGAATTCTTGGTCCGAAAACGTCTGTCTGTAGCTCCACTTAACTTCGACATTACAGTATTATTTCTAATCAACTGTATATATTTCTACCATTAGTATGTGAACTGTCAGTGTATTAATAATATTTGTCATATGGACTATAGTCTGCTAATAAACCTTTTCATATATATATATATATATATATATATATATATATATATATATGCTCAGTAAAGCCTAAAACTTGAGGGCCAAATTAAATAAAATAAATAGTCCAGCTACGTCGTAGCCAATGTCGTAACACCGCTTCCCGTTGATCAGCGAAGTTAAGCGACAGTGGGACTTGGTAGTAGTTGGATGGGAGCACGTCCTCCGCGTCCACATTATGTAGCGACCCGTGGTTCGGATCCCACGTAAAGCTGTAGGTCCCCTCCGTCATATGACCTTAGATGTTGCGAAGGAGGTTAAACACCCAATCATTATTATCACAATTATTTATGCCATTGTGAATTGTAAGACGACTATTTATTTTATTAATAATAATAAAGGTTATTCAATTCAATTTAACTCAAGTTTGATTATGGAAGGATCTGTGGAATTCCTTGATTTAAATTGAAAAATCTCCGATGTTTTGTCGTTCAGAAATGGAAATTTTTTTCGATAATTCTAAAATATGTTTCCATAAAAATGTATTTCCCGTTTTATTAATAAATAAATAACATAATATATAATATAATATAATATATATATATACAGGGTGGGCCGTAAGTTTCCATACATAGGAAAAATTAAACGTTTGTTTTTATGTTTCAGATACCCGAAGAATATGCGTTTGACGTAAGATCTTGTTTATTGATGAAGCAAATTTTTACGTCAATGGAGAGGTTAATCGGCAAAACATACGTTATTGGAGTAATGCTAACCCTAACTGGCTGAGTCCGACGAAGATGCAAGGTGCCGGTAAAGTGATGGTGTGGGCCGGGATATGGGGTGACAGAATTATTGGACCAATTTTTGTCAGTGGAAATCTTAATGCCGAAAGGTATCTTAACATGTTGCAAGAAGAGATTTTCCCATCCCTGCTAAACGAGGAAGGTAACTTCCCAGTTTACTTCCAGCAAGATGGAGCTCCACCTCATTATGGTCTTCACGTGCGTCGGTATTTGGATCAGCAGCAGCAGTTTCCGGATGCTTGGATTGGTCGGCGTGGGTCCTGTGGAGTGGCCTCCCAGATCCCCAGATCTCACCCCCCTTGATTTCTATCTTTGGGGGCACTTGAAGGCCATGGTGTATCAGGAAAAGATACGAGACATAAATCATCTAAAGGAACGTATCACCAACGCCATTACAAGCATAACGTCAACTGTGCTAATGCGTGTTCATCAACAGTGGGGAACACGTATTGAAATGTGTTTTCAAAACAATGGCAACCATGTAGAGCATATTATATAAATAAAAATGGTTGTCCATAAAAAAATGTTTATTTTTCCTATGTATGGAAACTTACGGCCCACCCTGTATATATATATTATATATATATATATATACACACACACACTCCAGATTAAGATGAACTTGACAATTATGTACACAGAAGTAATGACCAGTGGTAGGCACCGTTAACCAAAAAGTTAACTTCGATAACGATAATCCGTTAACCCCAATTTTTAACTCCGATAACGATAATCCGATAATTTTACTACAAAGTTAATGGAAGTTAACGATAATCCGTTAACGATAACTATTTCTTTACTAACATTTAAAAAAATCAAGGAAAAAAGCTTTAAAACCCATAGAAAATGTTTATTTATGCAAAATCCAACAATAAATAGGTATTTAACTGTACAGGGTGTACATAAAGTCAGGATCTATTTTTGTGAAGCACTTGGAAATTATATGGAATTCAATCATAAAATGATAAAGTGGTAACATTTATTAAATAATTAAGAGTAAGATTCGACGTGACGCCCATCAGTATCCCTGCACAGCTCAAATCGTTCCGCAGCATTTTTAAACACATTCTGGAGCATTTGCGGGGTTATGTTATCTGCAGCAGTTCGTATACGTGACGTAAGTTTTCAAGACTCGTAATCTTCGTCTGATAGACGTGCGACTCGATAAAGCCCCATGCAAAGAAATCTAAAGGGGTTAAATCTGGTCATCTCGCTGGCCAAGGTCTGTTGCTTCCGCGTCCGATCCAGCGATTTGGAAAACGTCCATTTAGATAATCCTGAACAATTTTGGCATAGTGACAAGGAGCACCATCATGTTGATAGACGACGGTACTAACAATCCTATCCCCGTCGTCCAGTTAAGATCACCAGATTTAACCCCTTTAGATTTCTTTGCGTGGGGCTTTATCAAATCGCACGTCTATCAGACGAAGATTACGAGTCTTGAAAACTTACGTACACGTATACGAACTGCTGCAGATAACATAACTCCGCAAATGCTCCAGAATGTTTAAAAATGCTGCGGAACGATTTGAGCTGTGCAGGGATACTGATGGGCGTCACGTCGAATCCTACTCTTAATTATTTAATAAATGTTACCACTTTATCATTTTATGATTGAATTCCATATAATTTCCAAGTGATTCACAAAAATAGATCCTGACTTTATGTACACCCTGTATTTTTATCAAGTTTTGCAACTTTTTTGCTTAATAACTTTTTTTTTATTTTTAATAAAAAATGTACTGATTACATGTTTTGAAACCCTTGTAACCACTCACCATTAACTAAATTTTAATTTACCAGAGAATTATTATGGCGGGAACTGAAAGGTAAAATTAAATTTTAGGCACATTTATTAAAGACTATGACACAATGTGCTGGTTGCCCTTCAGAAAGACCAACTTCTCAAAGTTAGGCCCAACTGCCAGTCTTGACCTCTTGGGCCTCCCCAACCTCCCCTTGCGAGATCTGGAAGCAGACTGAAGTTATGGCGGTTTGAATTCATTCGCGGAGCGGTGATCTTCCGTGAATGACTCCTCGCAGTTAACGTGTTAACAGACTTTAACAGACTAAATATCGAGTTATCGGAAGTTAACTGGTCCGATAACGATAAATGGAAATTAACTTCCGTTAATAGTCCGTTAAAAAAAGTTAACTTCGTTAATTAACTGTTATCGGATAAACGCTTTAGTGCCCAACACTGGTAATGACATAGTGATAGTCTATATATAGTGTATTACCAAATCTTTTCATCTCATTCACGAGTTGTCATACTAAAATAAATATATGATAATCTACAACTTGCGCTTACTATTTACAATTACCATAATCTACACAACTTTTTATCTCTCAGAAAGTAATGCAAAGTTATATTGTTCTCGTTTCCCCTATTCAGTATGTTATTACGACCATAAAAAACACAATATATATCAAATCCTGTTCCTAGTCTGAAATTACTATCCATTCCAAATACGTTCCCACCCTCACCGACTTCTCAATTAACACTGTTCAATGGAATTTGCAATTTGTAAAGTTCATTTGTAATTTGTAAAGCTCGCGTGGGAGGGCACTGCGAGTTAATTTTTGTATGAATGTTTATAAATTAAATAAACTTTTATGATAAGACTTGGTAATTATATTAGACTATGGCAGGGGTGGGGAACCTTTTTTCATTGGAAGGCCGCATTTCATTTAACCAAGACCCTATTAGGCCGCATTTGTTTTCGCAAAGACAAAAGTTTTTCAAAGACTTGCCCTTGTGACAACCAGCGCACTTTAGAATGATACGGAAGATCCACACTGAATGTTTCATCATCAAGCATAAGCATATTGCGAAACTGGCGATGTCGTGATGCATTTGCTCTAATGTAGTTCACAATACGTATAACTTTACTTAATATGTCACTTAAAACAGTAGATTTGGCACAGAGATTCTGTTGATGCAAAATACAGTGAAAGGAAATCAAGCTATCTGGATTTGGCAGTTCTTTTTGTAGTAGCGCAACAAATCCTGCACATTTTCCTCTCATGGAAGGTGCACCATCTGTGCATACACTTACTAAATTACATAAATTCAGTTTCGCTTCACGGCATTTTTCTTTGAAGAGAGACAAGACGTCAATTCCACGTGTCTTCCCCGTAAGAGTACCCAAAGCCAGTAACTCCTCGTAGCATTGAAAATCTGCAGTTATAACACGAATAAAAAGTGACACTTGCGCTGAGTCAGTAATATCAGTGGACTCATCCAAGGTAATCGAATAATAAGTATTTTCGCTTTGCCATATTGTATGAAGTTGTTCAGTTGCATTGAGGGCTAATTCATGTTGCCGATCAGTTATGGTCCTTCTTGAAAGAGGTAGTTGTTTGTATTTGTTAACCTTGTCTGAATCTAAAGGGGCTACAACTTCAACAATGCATTCTTTTATGATTTCCACATCACTATATGGCTTACCTCTTTTTCCACATATATATGCTACTTTATAAGTTGCTTCAGTATTTCAGTCCCTAGGCCTGACTACGTTTTAAATACTTGCTGTTGTTGCTGCTTTTGAAGTTTCATCTTCGTAAGTGCAAACTTTCGGGGTTCTTCTTCCAATATAGCATACTTGTGGTTCTTATGAGTTGCATAATGCTTATATGCATTGTGTTTCTTCACTGTTGCAATTATGGCGTTGCAGAGCAAACACATCATTTTATCTTTCTCAACAACTATGAAATACTGCAATTCCCATTCTTCATGGAATATTCTGTTCTCTTCCTTTAATTTTCTTTTCAGTTTTTGACATGATTGGGGTACCAGAAGATTTTTAAATAAAAATGGTACACGAATTGATCAAAGATTTACAGTTTTAAAGGAAACAAGCGTGCGTGTCACTAATGGAGAATCGTCAGTAACTGTCATCCAGTCGAGTTGATCGTTGATAGGTAAGGGCGTAAGCCGTAAGGCAACTCTGCCAGTTTTAACTGGCAATGTTGCCATATTTCCTATTGTTCAAGCCATAAAGAAGGCTTGTATGTGTAAGAAGCAGTGAAGCTGAAACCATGATCTAATGAAATAGCCTAAAGCCCTAAAGGGGTATCAGTTGCTGTCCATTATCGTACGGTATGAATTCTGAATGTCAAATAGGCAGAAGGCCGCAGGTTCCCCACCCCTGGACTATGGTAATGCTTTACTTAAAAAAAAGAAGAGATATAGAAATTGTAATTCATTCATGGTATATAAATCTCTGAAACTATATATATTCTCTTTAACCCTAGAAGGCCAGTGTGGGACCGCACACACAGAGCCTAGTAGTTTTTTATGTAGGAAGGAGGGGCCAAGGGCAAATGCCCGCAAAAAGCTCCCCTCCCACAGAAGAAGAATAGAGCCAAAATCAAGGTTCGGGGTTTTCGAGATGTCTAGACACTCTGCGTTTGAAAGATGGGAGGTGATAGACAGGAGGAAAGATGGATTGAGAAAGATTGTTCCAGAGTTTACCAGTTGAGTAGATGAAAGACTGGAAATACCGATTAACCCTTGCATTAGATAGTTGGACAGAAAAGGAATGAGAAAGTGTAGAAAGTCTGGTACTGCGTGCTCTCCTTAAAGGAGGAAGCATGCAGTTAGAGTTCAGAAGAGCAATGTCCGTTATGATAGTGATAGTAAAGAGAGTGAGGCAACAGTGCGGCGAAGAGAGAGAGATTGAAGACAATCAGTAAGAGGCAGGGAATTGATGAGACGAGAAGCCTTTGATTCCACCCGGTCAAGTACGGCTGTGTGTGTTGAACCACCCCACACATGAGAAATACTCGATACAGGGGCGAACAAGACCCGTATACAGAGACAGCAACTGAGTGGGAGTGAAGAAACCGCGGAGGGGGTACAGCACACCTAACCTCTTAGAAGCTGTTTTAGAAAGAGAGTATACTCTATGTGATCTTTCCACGAAAGATCACGAGAAAAGGAAACGCCACGAATGCTAAGAGAAGAGGAAGGATTCAGTTGTGTGTTGTTGAAGATAAGAGGACAGTCGTGTGGAAGATTGAACGAGTAGACAGATGAAGGAACTGATTTTTTGAGGCACTGAAAGCCACAAGGTTTTCTCTGCCCCAATCAGATATAGCAGAAAGATCAGAGGTCAGGTGTGCCATAGCCGTCATACGCGAATCATGAAGTGACTGTTGTGAGGGACGCTTGGGAAGCGGGTGGAGAAGTGAAGAGTGGAATCATCGGCATAGGAGTGAATGGGACAGGAAGTGCAAATTAAAAGATCATTAATAAATAAAAGGAAAAGAGTTGGTGACAGGAGAACCCTGAGGAACACTACTGTTAATGGGTTTTGGAGAAGAACAGTGGCCATCTACAACTGCAGCTATAGATCGGCCAGAAAGGAAATTAGAGATGAAGGCACAGATAGATAGAAAGAAACCGAAAGAGGACAGTTTGGAAATTAAGGATTTGTGCTAGATTCTATCAAAAGCTTTTGATATGTCTAGCGCAATAGCAAAAGTTTCACCGAAATCCCGAAAGGAGGATGAACAAGAGTCGGAGAGATATGGAAGAAGATCGCCAGTAGAGCCTCCCTTGCGGAATCCATACTGACGATCTGAAAGACGATCCATACTGACGATCTGAAAGACGATCCATACTGACGATCCTATTAAGGATAGATTCAAAAACTTTGGAAAGGCAAGAAATCAAAGCATTTGGACGATAGTTGGAGGGTTGAGAGCGGTCACCCTTCTTTGGGACAGACTGAATGAAAGCGAACTTCCAGCAGGAAGAAAAAGTACCAGATGAGAGACAAAGACGAAAGAGTTTGCCTAGACTGGGTGTCAGCACAGAAGCACAGTTCTTAAGAACAACAGGAGGAACACCATCAGGACCATACGTCTTCCTAGAGTTGAGCCCAGATAGGGCAGGAAAAACATCTTTCGAAGATATTCTAATTTCAGAAATAATAAAGTCAGAGGGGGAAGGAGATAGAGGAACAGCACCGGAATCGTCCAGGGTTGAATTGTAAGCGAAAGTTTGAGCGAAGAGTTCAACTTTGTTAGAAGAGACCGCAACTGAGCTGTCGGAATGGAAAAAAGGAGGGAAAGAAGAGGAAGTAAAGTTGTTGAAGAGGTTCTTAACTAGATGCCAGAAAGAGCGAGAAGAATTAGACTTGGATAGATTTTCACATTTTTGTCGGATGAAGGAATTTTTGGCGAGTCGAAGAACAGATTTTGCACGATTCCGGGTAGGAATATAAGCTGAATGAGAGTCAGGAATTGGATGGCGACGGTACCTTCTGAAAGCCTCCTCTTTGTTGCGGAGAGCATTAGAACAAGTAAAGTTAAACCAAGGTTTTATTGCATTAGTAGTTGGAATAGAATATAGAATGTACTCCTCCATGCCCGAGAGAATCACCTCTGTGATGCGCTCAGCACACCCAGAAGGGCCCCGGCCACAGCAGTAATCATTTCATGGGAAATCACAGAAGTACTGCCTAAGAGCCTCCCAATCAGCGTCGCCAAAGTGCCAAAGGCGTCTCCTGTTGGGAGGATCCAAAGGCCGAATTGGAGCGATAGTACAGGAAACGGATATAAGATTGTGAGGGTAGGAGCCCAACGGAGAAAAAAGTTTCAAAGAGTAAGAAAAAAGATGAGAGGTAAGAAATAAATCCAGAATGTTGGAGATCGGGATACGAGTAGGGTGCAGGACAATCTGCTCTAGGTCATTTACGATAGAAAAGTTGAAAGCTAATTCACCAGTGATGTCAGTGAAATGGGAGGAGTTTGTCTACGTAACTCCATAATAAACATTACATTTCTAAATTGAATTGAACAAATTATTGTTACTAAACAAAAATAGAAATTAGCTTGCGTACAATAAAACACATTTCCAGAAAAACAAATGTAGGGCCTACTTTTATTATAATAGCCCACGCTGTCTTTTTCGGGTTAAATATCCTTCCTTCATAATTATTCTACTGTTTTTTAATCAATAGGCTTTAAGTGTGTGTGTGAAATTGAGAATACTAATATCTGCGGCCTTATTTCCAACTGTTAATTAATTTTTTTTCGGTAGGGAGGGGGTAGACTCTTGAGAATGAACAAAACTGACTGGCAGCGTGGTCCCACTGTTAATACTGTACGTAAAGTTTGAATGTGTATTAATCAGTCACACACACACACACTATACAGGGTGTTTTATACCATGTGGGACGCACTTTCAGGATGGATTCAGGACCTGAAAACAATGAAAAAAGTCTATATCAGGGGTTCTCAACCTTTTTTTCCCTATCGCCCCCTTTTGGTTATTTTTTAAAGCAATCGTCCCCCAAAAAATTCTTAATGAAACTAAAATGACATTTTACTTACGTTGTTTATTCAATGTGACCCTTGTGCTTGATGCTTTGCTGCTAGATTCTCAATATTTGGATTGATATTTGTGAGTTTTAGTCTTATGTCTCCTCGCATGCATATATCAGTTCTACTTCTTTCCTTTGTCAATATTTTATTGACTGCACTAAAGCCACATTCAACCAAATATAGGCTGACCATACGTACCGTTTTGAACGGGACAGTACCGTTTGTTTTATTTCCTGGCCGTCCCGTCGTTTTAATAAAAATGTAAATTTTGTCCCGGTTTATGTACTTACTTTTTCATGAATACAGAATATTACATAACCCCCGTCCCTTTTTTGCCATCCCAATGTCCCGTTTTTGTCTCAAGGAAATATGGTCAGCCTAACCAAATATGAAGTTGGAAAGCACAACAGTACTTTAGCCATTTCAGACCACATGTTTGGATAGAGCTGTTTAGTTGTATTTGAAAGCCACAATTCAGTCATTCCAGCTTTTCAAATTTGTATTTGCATTCATCATTGCATTTTAGTTCAATAAGTTCCTCTTGGATGTTTTCACTGACAGATTCTATATCACAGTCAAAAGGATCCAGCATCCATGGCTTGACTTCAAAAGAAAATAAATCTGAAAATCGGCTATTCAGTTCTTCTTTCAATGACAATAAATATTCTGCGTAATTTTTAAGAGCTTGATCTGAGAGATGTCCAATTATTTCTGTTAACTCGGGCATGCTGTTGAAGTGCTTCTTCTGTAAACTGGTTCGAAAAATACCTAATTTTTCAGTAAAAGCTTTCAGAACACGTTTACAGTCTAGCAACGTACATAATTTGCCTTGAAGCTGAAGTGAAACTTCATTGAGCTTTCGAAAAATCCAAGCCAAAAAAGTAGATGTCACATTTGTGAGTCTTTATTTCCTCTGCCAAATCTACCCCCCCTTCACTTTCCAAGAAACCAACTATTGTATCAAATAGGCTTACAAATCTGGCTAGGCAGTTTCCTTTTGAAAGCCATCGAACTTCCGTGTGCAAAATAAGTCTAATGTGCTGCTCTTCGTTATCACTGCAAAACTTCCGAAAAAGTCGGTCATACTTGCTGTGAGATTTAATTTTATTAACTGTTTTAATAACTATTGCCAATGATTCATGAAGAACTGGACTAATATTTTTGGCCACTAAATGATGGCGGTGTATGACACAATGCACTGTAAGAATCGAAGGACATATTTTTTAAGTGGGCAATAAATCCCTTATGTTTTCCCACCATGGATGGAGCGCCATCAGTTGCGCAGGATACTAAGTTTTCAAAGGGTACTTGTTTTTCATCAAACCAAGATCTCAAAGCCTCAAAAATGGATGATCCAGTTGTGTCGGTTTCCAAAGATTTTACGAACAACATTTCTTCACACAGTTTGCAGTCTTCATCTATAAAACGGACGTATGCCATAAGAATAGCTCTACTATCACTAACCGTTGGTTCATCAATTTGAATTGAGAATTTTCTGCTTTTTATTTTTTCAACTAGCTGGGTTTCTACATCAGATGACATTTCATCAATTCTTCTCCGAATCGAATCATTGCTCAATGGTAATGCTTTTAAAACACTTGATGAATCTTGATGCAACACAGTTTTCATGAGAATTTCAAAGGCAGGCCGTATATTTTCAGCAACTGTATGCGCACTTCCAGTTTTTGCAATGATTTGTGCAATTTCATAAGACGCAATCATTCCATTTGCATTTGTTTGTGTACTTTTTCTAAATAAAGAAGGAACAGTTTTTCGTTGTTCAAAATTCTTTTTCAAATTTTTGAAATAATCAATGGGTTTGTCCATTTTATTAGGATGTTTTCTTTTTAAATGCTCTAAAAGTCTTGATGGCTTCATAGCTTCATTTGAAAATGAGCTGTTACATATAAGACACATAGGCTGTCTTCGATCAAATGGGCTTTCAACAAAGCCATAAGACAAATACTCCTCCAGATACTGTCTACACTACTTCTTTTCAGCAGCCATGATTAATGATGGGAGGGATATGAAAATATAATAAACAAGTAATGCTTTGTTCACTTTAAACGTAGGTCATTCAATTATTATCACAACACCATTAAACACCATTATCACAACACCAACACCATTAAACCTCAGAATATCACCATGAGAATTAAGTAACACCCGCCCGCTACAATTGCTGTTCAAAGACTGCCAGACACCAGTCACGCCAGACGCTAAGGCTAAGCTAAGCAGGTGCCGCTACCCGTATACAAAACGCAACATGTTTAAAACATGTTTATGTCAAACAGACGAAGGGACATGAATTTGGAATAAATAAGTTTATTAAAATACAAATTTGTATATTTTAATTTACGAATAATGTTTATAGAAAGATAATTATTTTTTTCAAGAAAAATCCATTTGTATGTAACAATCTATCGCCCCTCTCAGCTCAACTTTCGCCCCCGTTGAGAATGACTGGGACTCTATATAAACATATGCCAGAAATCGCTTTGTTTCCGAGTTACAACCCATTTTCTGTTCCAGCAATTCTTTCCACAAACTGTTTACAAATGCTGCTTGCCGACAATGTTTGTGAGTGTGTACGAGACTTATTTCATGTATGGCCTTGCTGATTGTAATGTTTTGTACGCTGTATAACACGTTTCAATATCGTTGAGTGTAGAGCCATCAGTCAGTCAGAGGTGCATCGCGGTGTTTCGTATTCGTAACTTCTTACCGTGAATAAATGCAGTCCAGTGAAAAAAAAAAACCTTAAAAGTTTTTGTGCTATTTAGTGATAGTGTGCATTTGAAGTGAGAATGGAGGCTTATTCAAACAGAGAAATGGCAGACATGCATCTCATATATGGACTTGCCGAGTGTAATGCGGCCACAGCAAGACGTCTGTATGCTGAAAGGTTTCCGAATCGCCGTCTGCCAGATAAGAAGACCTTTCAAAGAATAGACGAGCGTTTTGGTGATACATGATCATTCAACAAGTGAGTTTCAGATGGTGGTAGACCAATCATCGCCAGAACTGTTGAGTTGGAGGAGCGGGTCTTGAATCGCGTGGAGGAACATCCTGGTGTCAGCACCCGAAGGATAGCAGCAGCAGAAGGTGTAAGATACACAACTGTGTGAAGAATTTTACGGGAACAACAGCTTTACCTATATCACATTCAGAGAGTACAAGGCGTTACTGAAGCAGATTCCCACCACGGGAGGCTTTTTCTACTTGGTTTCTTCAACAGTGTGTTCGCGATCCTCTTTTTTTATCCTCCGTGTTGTTTTCTGATGAGGCTCCATTCACAAGAAATGGCGTGATCAATTTTCACAACACTCATCACTGGGCCGAAGAGAATCCGCATGTCATCATCCAGTCAACGCACCAACAACAATTTAGTATCAATGTATGGGCAGGACTTATTGCTGACAACTTAATCGGTCCTTTTGTTTTGCCTGAAAGATTAGCAGGAGAACCCTATTCCAAGTTTTTAAGGAATGATTAAAGCGATTTACTAGATGAAGTTCCTCTTGGTGTCCGACGTCGTATGTGGTTTATGCATGACGGCGCTCCGCCTCATTTTAGTCAATTAGCCAAAGACTATTTGATACCATATCCCTGATAAATGGATAGGCCGTGGAGGACCCATTGCGTGGCCCTGCTCGCTCCCCGGACCTGAATCCACTCGATTTTTACCTGTGGGTCATCTGAAATCCATCGTTTACGTGACACCCATTGACAACGTTGAAATGCTTCGCCAACGTGTAGAACAAGGATGCCAGAAAATCCGAGCAATACCTGGAATGTTTGAACGCGTTAGGCAGTCTATGACGAGGCGTATTCAGGCATGTATTCAAGCGCAAGGCGGTCATTTTGAGCACTTCGTTTAAAGGTAAGGCGGATACTTGCTGGAACACATAACGGGCTGTAACTCGGAAACAAAGCGATTTCGGGCATATGTTTATATAAACTTTTTTAATTGTTTTCAGGTCCTGAATCCATCCTGAAAGTACGTCCCACATGTTATGAAACATATATATATATATATATATATATATATATATATATATATATATATATATATACACACTTTTTTATTTCATTCATGATTTGAAATAGCAGTTTCTTTACATTCTCCACTTTCCGCTTGTTAAGATGAACTTAATGGAAACCGCTATCCTGCCTGTAATTCGCACAACCAGATTTTGGGGCTCTCGCATTGTACCCAAAGCCTACCTGTATCCAAATATTATTTATAACAAGATCTGAAACTCCGCCCACTTTTGCGTCAGCCTCTTTTACTTTTGTGCCATCTAGTGTTTGGAAGGAGAACTAAATTATCAGCGAAAAAACGCCATCAACTTGAATTAAATTATACAATAATAAATATAAAATATAATTTACCTTAATAGACAATGAAATACAGGTTTAGTTAATAATTTAAGCATAAAGGCCTGTATATACCTGTGTGAAGAATATGTGATAACGTTCAGTTTTTCGTAATATGCGGTAGCTACTTCTAAATCATACTAGTATTCCCTTTTGGAGAACTAAACTCTACACAAATTGTGTTACGTCATAGTTCTCACTCCATATGTTAGATGGCAAGTATCTAACATTCGTTTGGCAAGATAATACACTAAATAATGAAAAGGTTTATATCTTGAAAATAATGCTTCGTAAATGTCCACCATCCTGTTGCATACATTGACTCGCACAGACTAGTGCTTCACATCACTTCTCGTAAAATGCCAACTGGAATCTTGGCTAATTTCTGTTCAGTTTGTCTGCGTAGATCTTGAAGGGTCCTTGGCCTTTTCTGGTAGACTATTGCTTTTAGGAACCCCAACAAGTAGTAGTCAGACGCTGTTAACTCCGAGCTTCTGACTGGCCATGGAACATCTCTAAACGATAAAATGAGATAATGTAGAAAGAGCTTTCTTAAAAGTGCCATTGATGTACGAGCAGTGTGGGCATTTGACACATACTACTAGAACCAGGTTTGATCATAAAATCCTATCTGTTAGTTTTGGAGCAAAAAAGTAATATTTTGTTACTTGGTATCGAAGCGAAGCACAGTGGTCGTGCGCGTCAAAGAATACAACAGGATGGTGAACATTTATGAAGTATTATTTTCAAGGTCTAAACTTCCAAGAAACCAATCATTATTATGCAATAAGTCTTCTAAGACTGTACTCTCGTATGGTATGCGAATAATTTCATATCCTTTCACAAGGTCCATTTAACATTACTTTCAAATGTGTCAGATATTTTCTGGCCACCCTGTATATATTACCTTAAATGACTTCGAGCAACGGTTCAGGATCGACCTGCGGTCAAACAGCCTGCAGAATCCGGCATTTGGGGGATATAAAGATAGACAGATAAAAAAATGACGATAATTTGGACCCATGCCCATCGGATCAACAAAACCAACACATCGACACTTTAAAAAAACTAACAATCTAAATAATAATATACTTGCCGATAGAATGTCAAATCGATCAGATGTCGTAATCCTGAGTCAGTCCATAAATTTACAAAAATACCACAACCATCGAAATTTTGAGCTTCACATCCAAAGTCAGTGAAACCAAATTTGTGAAGCTACACTCTAAATCTAAGTGGCTCGTAAACTTAAAGTAAATGTTATGTCTCACTGTCTTAAAATTTTATGTTGAAAACTGTTTGTATGAAATTATTTAGGGCCTACATGTTATAATGTGAGCGTGGACCTATTAAATATAGTAAGGGCATGTATGATTTTCAGGTTAAACCTGAAAACGTCCGATTTTTACCCTCCCTCCTCCCCGATTCATTTTTAAACAAATCTGGTTCCATAAAATGCACCCCGAAAGAGTTCGGACACTCTTACTTGTAGATTCTTTATTGTTGTTTATTATTATTAAATACGGATATATTTTGATTTTCGTTCCAGTATTTGTTGCTAGTTTAATATTTCAGGAATGTGTTGGTTTCACTCATGGTTTGGACATGTCGAATTTATTTAATTTATTTATTAATTTATTTATATATTCAATAATTATTATAAATAAATAAAGAAGTATAATCTTCTCTACTATAAAAAGCATCTGTCTGTCCGTCCGTCCGTCGTGCAGACACTATGTATTTACTATTAAGAGATTCTGAACAGAAATAAATGCATTTTGCTTTATTTCAACTTTTTACGCCATCTCGTCAAAATTTTCATTGCTGCGTTCTTTTTACTGTAATTATTCGGCGAATAAAACTATAGAAAAGGACGCAGCAATGTAAATCTTAAGCTTCACATTCGAATCCACTGTTTCAAGGTTTGTGAAGCTTAAGATTTCCATTGCTGCGTTCTTTTGACCGAAAACTATTGACTCCAATTACTGAGGCCGAAGGCCCCAGCACCGTAGGTCTAGCTAAACGGCTCGTAGGGCCCAATTTTGCTAGTATATATAAAATAAAACCCGATTTATTCCCGAAGTGACTGATAAAATATATATATCATATACCGGTATATACGAGTAGAAACCAAACCCGATTTATTTCTGAATTAACGAGTAAAAATATAACCCGATTTCTACCACCCGAATTTTAGAAAAAAAATAAGTCCTTGCCGAAAAACTCTGACACACCCATGCACCGAAAAGTATAATTAGTGGTGAAAATAGGCAAGTTTGGTTACTTTCATAAGTGAGAGAAGTTGGGCGGGACTTGAAATAAGTGGGGCGGGTCTATCGAAGTGAGCAACTGTGCATGAACTTTCCGTTTTCGATATTAATGCTTTTTTAGTTATAGATTTTTTTTGGCGGGGTGGTTTTTCTTCGTGTTCTTTTCGTTATTTTTCTTCTGTTTTGGATGCACATTGCCGGCGCTGTTCTTTTGTTTTGATGTTTTTAAATTTTTCCCCGCGGGTTACGTTGTTCTTCCGCAGAAAGTATATAAGCCTATTGTGTGTTCCAGGCAAAGACTTTTCATACCGCTGGCAACTTGTAATTTGTTCATTATTTCCCTCCCGAGCTTTTCCTTTTGTATGAGTAAAGTTACTAATAAAAGTGGTTTTCCAAAATTATGGTTTATAATAATGGAACACTCTTTTAGATCCCCCAGATTATGTAAACTGTAGGAAATCTTTCCCTCCCAATAATAATAATAATAATAATAATAAAATACAAAACTCAACCAACCAACCCACTTTGACCTTTTTTACGCTGTTTACTTAACATTCAGTATGAATTTGTTCAACCTCGTACAGAGTCTGTAAATGTTGTTACTTTATAATTCAACTTAAATCATAATTTAATTCTGAATGTTGGTGTATAATTTAATTCTGAATGTTGGTGTATTGTCATGTGTCAAAGCCACGATTAACAAGAGTTAATTAAAAAAAAATACCACCTCAAATTTAGTATTATTAATATTTAAATTATAAACTTTAAAGCTTAATTATTAAAACTAAATTTTTTTTAGAAAATTTTGTTCAAATTGTTTATTTATATGTTCATATTTATATGTTCATGTTTATATGTTAACATTTAATGTTTTTTTTTTATGCAGGAAGGAGGGCCAAGAGCAAATGCCCGTAAAATCTTCCATCCTATAGAAGAGAGCCAAAATCAAGGTCCAGGGTTTTCGAGATGCCTAGACACTCTGCGTTTGAAAGATGGGAGGTCATAGACAGGAAGAAAGATGGATTGAGGAAGATTGTTCTAGAGTTGACCGGTTGAGTAGATGAAAAAATGAAAAATTGAAAATACCGATTAACCCTTGCATTAGATAGTTGGACAGAATAGGAATAACAATGTGTAGAAAGTCTGGTACTACGTGCTCTCCTTAAAGGAGGAGGTATGCAGTTAGAGCGTTCAGAAGAGCAATGTCCATTATGATAGCGATAGTAAAGAGAGCGAGGCAACATTGCGGCGAAGAGAGAAAAGAAAGATTGAAGACAATCAGTAAGAGGCGGGGAATTGATGAAACGAAAAGCCTTTGATTCCACCCGGTCAAGTACGGCTGTGTGGATTGACCACCCCACACATGAGAAACATACTCCATACAGGGGCAAAGAAGACCCCTGTACAGAGACAGCAACTGAGTGGGAGTGAAGAAACCGCGGAGGCGGTACAGCACACCTAACCTCTTAGAAGCTGTTTTAGAAGGAGAGTATATGTGATCTTTCGTGGAAAGATCACGAGAAAAGGAAACGCCAAGAATGTTAAGAGATGAGGAAGGATTCATTTGTGTGTTGTTGAAGGTAACGGGATAGTCCTGTGGAAGACTGAGACGAGTAGACAGATGAAGGAACTGAGTTTTTGAGGCACTGAAACCACAAGGTTTTCTCTGCCCCACTCAGATATAGCAGAAAGCTCAGAGGTCAGGTGTGCCATAGCCGTTCTATTCGAATCATGAAGCGACTGCTGTGAGGGACGCCTTGGAAAGGGGTTGGAGAAGTGAAGAGTGGAATCATCGGCATAGGAGTGAAGAGGACAGGAAGTGTGAATTAAAGATTATTAATAAATACAAGGAAAAGAGTGGGTGACAGGACAGAACCCAGAGGAACACCACTGTTAATAGGTTTAGGAGAAGAACAGTGGCCATCTACAACTGCAGCTATAGATCGGCCAGAAAGGAAATTAGAGATGAAGGCACAAATAGAAGAATAGAAACCGAAAGAGGGCAGTTTGGAAATTAAAGATTTGTGCCAGACTTTATCAAAAGCTTTCGATATGTCTAGCGCAATAGCAAAAGTTTCACCGAAATTCCGAAAGGAGGATGACAAGAGTCAGAGAGATATGCAAGAAGATCGCCAGTAGAGCCTCCCTTGCGGAATCCATATTGACGATCTGAAAGAAGATTGTGAGAAGAAAGGTGTTTAAGAATCTTCCTATTAAGGATAGATTCAAAAACTTTGGAAAGGCAAGAAATCAAAGCATTTGGACTATAGTTGGAGGGTTGAGAACGGTCACCCTTCTTTGGGACAGGCTGAATGAAAGCGAACTTCCAGCAGGAAGGAAAAGTACCAGATGAGAGACAAAGACGAAAGAGTTTGCCTAGACTGGGTGTCAGCACAGTTCTTAAGAACAACAGGAAGAACACCATCAGGACCATACGCCTTCCTAGAGTTGACCTCAGATAGGGCAGGAAAAACATCTTTAAGAGAGATTCTAATTTCAGAAATAATAAAGTCAGAGGGGGGAGGAGATAGAGGAACAGCACCGGAATTGTCCAAGGTTGAATTGTAAGCGAAAGTTTGAGCGAAGAGTTCAACTTTGTCAGAAGAGACGGCAACTGAGCCGTCGGAATGGAAAAAAGGAGGGAAAGAAGAGGAAGTAAAGTTGTTGAAGAAGTTCTTAACTAGATGCCAGAAAGAGCGAGAAGAATTAGAATTGGATAGATTTTCACATTTTTGTCGAATGAAGGAATTTTTGGCGAGTCGAAGAACAGACTTTGCACGATTCCGGGCAGAAATATAAGCTGAGTGAAAGTCAGGAGTTGGATGGCGACGGTACCTTCTGAAAGCCTCCTATTTGTTGCGGAGAGCATTATAACAAGTAAAGTTAAACCAAGGTTTTATTGCATTAGTAGTAGGGATAGAATATAGAATATATTCCTCCATGCTCGAGAGAATCACCTCTGTGATGCGCTCAGCACACCTAGAAGGGCCCCGGCCATGGAAGCAGTAATCATTCCATGGGAAATCACAGTACTGCCTAAGGGCCTCCCAATCAGCGTCGCCGAAGTGCCAAAGGCGTCTCCTCTTGGAAGGATCCAAAGGCCGAATTGGAGCGATAGTACAGGAAACAGATATAAGATTGTGATCGGAGGAGCACAACGGAGAAAAAAGTTTCACAGAGTAAGAAGAAGGATGAGAGGTAAAAAATAAATCCAGAATGTTGGGCCTATCTCCAAGGCGATCGGGGATACGAGTAGGGTGCTGTACAGTCTGCTGTAGGTCATTTAGGATAGAAAACGTGTAAGCTAGTTCACCAGGAATGTCACTGAAATGGGAGGAAAGCCAAAGCTGGTGGTGGTGAACAGTGAAATCTCCAAAAATGGAGATTTCAACGAAGGGAGAGCGGAAAGAATGTATTCCACTTTGGAAGTGAGGTCGTCAAAGAACCTCGGATAGTCAGTAGAATTAGGAGCCGCAGATGTATTTAGTTTGAGATTGTTGAGATTGGCATGTAAGCCGTAGCCAGAGGGTATATAGAATTCAGAAAATTCGAGTTCGGGAATACGAGAACAAGTCTGGCCATTGTGTACATATGCGGAACATCCACCTTTGGAGTGAAATTGAGTATAGAGAAAGTAAGACGGTACAGAAAAGGGGTTGCTGTCAGTCGTCCCAGACACCTGAGTTTCAGTGAGGAAAAGATGATGAGGTTTAGAGGAGGAGATTTATATTCTAGACCGTGACCTTTATCCAAAATGTTAAATTTTTTTTTTTAATATTTCTCATGAGTTTAATTTAAAATTAATCAGTTAATAAAGTTAAATATTAATCAAAGTGAATAACCTTTCAAAAATCTATTATTATTTATTGGCTAATAGTTATTTTTATTTCATAGCTAACCGTCTGTCATTTATTTGTACTCATTTATTTTTTATTTATTTCTTTTTGAAGCTAAGTTTCGGGAATTATAAGTTGCCTTTGAACAGGATGACAATATAATCACATAAAGATTCCTTTTAGTAAACTTAATCCTATCATTTAAATGTAGAAATTTGAAACTATTGTAATTGTATGAAAATTTAATTTCCCAATAATTAATCAAATTAAAAAATTGAAAAATTTATAAAACAATTCAATTTAATTTCAACTTAATTTCTCCTTTACCTAAAATGCCTATACGAGCCCATATTACTTGACGGGAGTAGGGACTTGGGTACAAAAGAAGAATTAGACAAAATATAGGGAATTGCCCGAATTGAGGGACTTTGCTCGAGAAGACCTACTTTCTCCCTCATCAACTTTTTATTATTCAGTAGATATATATGACGGTAGATCAAATACTATTAAATTCAAAGTTGCAAAATGAAACCTAAATGAAGCCTAAATAAGACCACTTGCAAAAAATTAAGTGACCGCAAGTGATAATCAAGGACGTCTACAGGCATAGGCACACTAGGCACGTGCCTATAGTTGATATTGGAGGGCCAAGTGGGCTCCCAGTAAAATGGGTATTAAAAAAAATCATGAAAAGAGTGTAAATTAAACTCTGCGAGAGAGGCATATTACATTTACATCCAATTTACATATGTAATACAGTATACTGAGTTTGAGTGAAGCATGAATAAAATGTGTTATCGTACTCGTATTTACCGTTGTTTTCAATATCTGAGTTACATAGTAGTGATTATACCCTGTAAAATGTACGTGGGAAAATAACAAGTTAGTGAGAGATATTAATTATAATTGAACAGTTGTATATTTTGTACTTTGGTAGTGCCTATAATGGCCTGTCAGGCTGCCGGCGGCCTTGATAATGAAAGAATTGGTGTTTGCCAGTGAAGGTAATATCTTATGCAAGTTGCAGTGTTTGCCAGTCAAGGCGATATCTTATGCAAGTTGCAGTGTTTGCCAGTCAAGGTGATATCTTTTGCAAGTTGCAGTGTTTGCCAGTCAAGGTGATATCTTTTGCAAGTTGCAGCGTTTGCCAGTCAAGGTGATATCTTATGCAAGTTGCAGTGTTTGCCAGTCAAGGTGATATCTTATGCAAGTTGTGAGGTTTGCCAGTTTCCAAATTTCAAAAGTAGCCAACAGTGCAACTTGAATATATCCTCCAAAACTGAGACAGCAGGATTCTCCTTCCTAACCCTCGTCAATTCTGCATTGTATTCCCTTTTTTTCATGATATTTAATGACTTCGGATGTAAAATAAATCTGAATCTATGGTGACACCAGTAGTATAGCCGAAAAAGGTTAGAGTGCAGGAATGTTGCAAGTGATTACGTAATGTTGCAAAGGGGGGGGGGTGGGGTGTTGCAAAAAAAAGAAAAAAAAAACAATACTGGCCTTTGTTGCCAACCGGGGTTGCAAGGGGCATGCAACTTGGAGGCGGAGTTCTCCCCCAAGCTATTCCCCCCAAAGGGCCAGAAAGGAGGAGAGAAAGGAGGAGAGGTGTTCACCTGGCAGGAGCCAAGTGCATATTAAGACTTCAGCCGAGTAGGCGTTGTTTTATAGGCTCCTAATCAGCCAGTTGGCTGAGCCAAGGGGGGGAGGGGTACACCTGCAGGAGAGAGAGAGAGAGAGTAGGTGCCTTTGATTGCAAGGCATGCAACTTGGAGGCGGAGTTCTCCCCCAAGCTATTTTCGTTTACCTAACCTAAGAGGCCTCTAAGGGGTTTTCCCAAAGGGCCAGAAAGAGAAGGACCAGAGGTCCTTGCTCGGCTGGGAGCCGAGCTTGTAATGACTCCGTCAGTCGTCTCTCGGTCTTTTATAAACCTCTATTCTGGCTGAGTTGCCAGATAGCGCCATGTATTCAGTTGCCAGATAGCGCCATGTATTCCAGATAGCAAAAACCATATATTAATTATCCATTTAAATAGTGTACCACAATATATTTATATGACGGTAGATGAATCCAATTAAATTCTGTTTATTAAATAAATAATTTTTACACATAATTTTTATTATAAATATTTAAGTCACGAATAACGAAACGAAATGAAAATTTACAAAACACACGAGCCTCATTCCCCCCAATCCCCTGCGAAGAAAATTGAAAAAAAAACGAAATCTAAAGCAATTAATCAATTGAAATTAACCAAAACACAATCCGCTATAACGGGGTCGGACGACTAATGTTTTTATATTTTCGAAGAACACCTGCTGGTTGAGAGACCTTCCCCCCAATCCCTGATAAGTCTCCCTTCACTCCAAATGAAAAGAAAATTTACGGAAAAATCAAAACACACGATTGTCATTCCCCAAACCCGTATATATATATATATATATATATATATATATATATATATATATACCTTACCTTACCTTACAACCTTACAAAGGTTCCACGTGATGATTTCTCATTTCGCGAAGGTCAAGCGTGTCGCCCCTCCTCTCGAGTTGGCCTGGTGAAGTAGTGAGTTGGATTCTTGCGCTCTCCACCTCACATAGCCAGGTACCCCGGCTCATCGGGGATTGTTCTGAGCCAGGCGTCGTCTTCTTTTGAAGATTTTCACTGCAACTCCCTTCGTGTTTCTTAGGTCTTTGGGCAGCTGATTAAATAGTTTTGGTCCTCTCACTACAAAACTATTTTCTTTCAGGGTTAAGGATGTTCCCTGTCTCGCCTTCAATTTGGGAATACGACACAGTCTACGTTTCTACCTTCCACCGTTTTTGGGGAGTTATGGATTCAGAGTAAGATTAGGGACTATTTTCTCCATTATTTTCCAAGTGTAAATAATGGTGTATCTCTCTCTTCTCCTTTCCAGTGAATATAGGTTTAGTTCTCGTAACCTTTCCCAGTAATTTAGTTCTTTGCACCCATTGATCTTGGCTGTGAAACTTCTTTGAATCCCCTCCAGCTGTCTAATGTCTTCTTTTTTATATGGGGATGTTAGGACCGAGCAGTATTCCAGTTTGGGTATTATCAGGGTTTTCAGTAGGGGGATCATTACATTCCTATCCCTTCGTTTAAAAGTTCTCAATATCAGACCCGTTATTCTCTTTGCTCTGTTTACTGCTATCTTATTTTGTGTTTCAAATTTCGCATCATCTGTCATTACAACCCCTAAATCTTTTGCTCTGGAATTTCTCTGGACTTCCTGTCCATTTGGGGTATAATATTCCATGGACTTTAGGTCTTCTCTTTTCCGTACCGTAATAGCTGAAATTTCTCGGTGTTAAACTTCATATTGTTGTCTTCCGTCCACTTGTAAATTTTGTTTATGTCGGTTTGTAGAGATCCTGTGTCTTCTGGTTTTCGTATTTTTCTACTGATCTTTGTGTCATCTGCAAAGGATGTTACTGTGCTGTCTCTGGTAACGTCCTCATCTATGTCAGTTAGCATGATTATGAAGAGTAGTGGAGCTAATACCGTTCCTTGTGGTACTGAGCTGAGGACCTCTGATTCTGATGAAGATACTCCTTGTACTGTAACGACTTGCCTCCGCTCACTAAGGAAATTATATATCCATTTCCCTACTTTTCCTGTTATTCCTGTTATATATATATATATATATATATATATATATATATATATATATATATATAATAAACGAATAAACAACTCGTGCACGCACGCACGCACACACACACACACACACACGCACACGAGGAAAGGCAAAAACTAGGTCATTTCGAATCGTCCCCCTAGAGACCTTTTTCTGACCGAGAGTCAACCTTTCTTCGTCTACTTGAACAAAAAACACCTTTCACAACAATTCTTATTATTATCATTATTATTATTATTTCTACAATGAAAATATTTTATATTTACGCGTAATTTGTATGGTGTCATATTCTTATAACTACATCTTAACTGCTTAAATCTTTGATTTTTAATATTTAGTGTTAGAAGTGAAAATGTAGCACAATTCATACTAGACCTCGATTGCTCACTATTTCATCGAGATAATTAAAGCTCATATACAGGACCTGCATTGTCTATAAGATCTGCGGGAAACTCTGAGTAAATGGAAATATTATTTTCTCGAAAACTATGGGTGATAGAAAAATTCTGAAACCATATTTGGAATCAGTATCAAAAGTTCTATAAGAAACACCAAATAATTTTCAAGAAATGTTGTCCCCTAGTGTAATTTCTCGCCGAATTGGAAAGGCTTACACTCCACCTTAGACCCACAGTTTAACGCGGAAACCGAACGCTCTTTTGAAAATATAATTAGGATATATTTCTTTGAGAAAATATAAAGATGTCATTACTCGTCCGGCCCCGTTATAGCGGATTGGTACACATCATAGCTCCACCCAGCTACACCGGCAGCCAATCACTACGAACATCGTCTTTTGGGGCGGAGCCTGGCGATTGTGCATATAAAAGGGGATATTTTTCAGTTGGGAGTAACTAGCTATTTTCGCGTCAGTGAATAATCATTCCCTCCACCATGGACCTGTACGTCTCCCCGGATTTGTATGAAGAAAGCGACACTGCAGCATTAACGGCAATTAGTCTTTTTAATGCGATTGACCGTGACGAATTATTTCCAACGCATACCGTTGAAGTATTTGCAGTGACGCTCCTTACAATCCGACGCAAGGGACTACCATAGAAATGTAAGTGTCTATAAATCGATTTATATATATGGAGAGTTGTAGTATCTCGTCAAATACTTCATTTAGATACTCGCCAAAAATCGATTTTTTTTATGGCAATCAATGTTATTTGGTTTTACCTCTTATCCCCATTATGCTAAAATCGAAATTTTTTATGGCAATCAATGTTATTCCTCTTAAATGAACCAAAGATATCTTCACATAATGGGGATCTGTCTGAATACTCTGTATATGTTTTAAAAGAATGAACATTATTCCTTTAAGGTCCGATGAGGATTTGACACGTGTTATACAATCTTTTGAAGAATCTCGTGTCATGAATACGGAGGATATACTGATCAGTCAGCAATGTCACACATCCTCCACCATGGACCTGTACGTCTCCCCGGAATTGTATGAAGAAAGTGACACTGCAGCATTAACGGCAATTAGTCTTTTTAACGCGATTGACCGTGATGAATTATTTCCAACGCAAACCGTTGAAGATATTTGCAGTGACGCTCCTTACAATCCGACGCAAGGGACTACCATAGAAATGTAAGTGTCTATAATTCGATTTATATATATGGAGAGTTGTAGTATCTCGTCAAATACTTCATTTAGATACTCATCAAAAATCGAATTTTTTTTTATGGCAATCAATGTTATTTGGTTTTACTTCTTATCCCCATTATGCTAAAATCGAAATTTTTTATGGTAATCAATGTTATTCCTCTTAAATGAACCAAAGATATCTTCACATAATGGGGATCTGCCTGTATACTCTGTATATGTTTTAAAAGAATGAACATTATTCCTTTAAGGTCCGATGAGGATTTGACACGTGTTATACAATCTTTTGAAGAATCTCGTGTCATGAATACGGAGGATATACTGATCAGTCAGCAATGTCACACCGAAATAATGTAAGTGTTTTTCGAGCTTTTTCAGGTAAGAAGACAATATATTTTCATAAATTTATTAAATGAAAGAAATCAGTACAATAACCAACTACAGAATATACCGTTACAAATATACGAACAAAAACATTATACTATACAACGAGTACGTACAATTGGAAAACGGATTTTTATCTGTCTGCATACCATTTCATCGTTTCGGCGAGTGTGACACGGGTCAAATAAATTTAAAAAATTTATAAATTCTTTATCACATGACATATGCGTGAGAAATGAGACGCAGTACATTCCGCAAACATTACTAAAATATCCTTGTATACGAAATGGGTTCCATACAACTTCGGGAATATGTAACTGAGCGAGAAATTTTACAATAATAGGGTCACTCCAGGGTTGAGTACCGAGTGAATCAAAATAGTACAGGCGCTGTCTATTTTTAAAATAGACAGCGATCCAATGAATCCCTTCATTACCGATGACATCTGTGTTCACAATAAGACTACCGCATTCTCGCGTACTTCGCAAACTCAATGTTTCATTCTTCGCAAACACGCCGATAAATTTGGAACGTGTGACTCGTTCCATTACTTTCTGAAGTGTATTAGCATCCATTTTAAAAGTCAGTGATAACGCTCCTAAATCTATCTACTTCTATTAGGGCTTGCGATTCAAGATATACTAGTACACTAATAGGAGCGTCTATAGGCTTGGCGAATTCCAGCCGCACTGAGATGTTTCCGCTCTGCTGTGGGGTTAAATGGGTATTTACGCTAGCAGATAAGTCAGGTGTAATGTCAAACGGATAAAGGTTAAATTGATCAATGAATTCTTCCTGCGTTACCCCATTACCAAGCTCATCACAATCACCTGCAATATGGGTCAGATTACTATAGGCTCTGGCACAAAGAGGTAACACAGCGTCTGATGAATAGTCCGTACCCATTGTTCCACCCAAAGCAGTGCCATTAACGTATAGAGTTATATTTTTAAGTCCGAAATTCTCGAATTTAAAGGCACTCTTTTTATTTTCCATTCACCGAAGTATGGTCCTGCATGCCGATTAATATCCTTTTAGGAAGATTTCCCAGGGCAATGTTTTCTATCTGCTTCGATGCCAACCCTGCAGGAACCGTATATAGTTTGATTTGCACTCTGTTAATAGGATATTTCACTGTAGCGTTTAGTAAATTTTTCTCAATTTCTAGTTGTTTTGGTGAACTTAATTTCACACGCCGTACGCGGAGGTATGTGTCCATAATGTGAACCACAACGGGCTTTGCACCCTCCTCTTGATCAGCATCCAGATTTAAGCAGATCTCAGGACTCGTGCGGGTGAGCTTTATTTTCATATCCACCCCGTTGACAAGCAACTTCTCCTGGAAAGTGAAATCTGTGTGCAACCGTCCAAAACACTCGTATATTTTCTTTTTAGAATTTTAAATTTGTCCTTTATACTATTTTCATCTTTAGTTTGATAATATCCCTCGGCACTTAAAAAGGTAGCCTTCGCTTATTTGGAAAAGTTGAGGACATTTTCCAGATAGGCTCGTAGAGGATAGTACCCCGTGCCTGCCGATATGTTGGTCTGATTTAAATATACGTCACACTGGTTGAATATGGAGTGCAGAAAGTTTGTTTCAGGGTATACAGCATATTTGTCATCGCAGACCGTTCCATCAGAATGGGCTATACGTAGCTTAGCGTACATGTGCACACAGCTTGGATCAAAAAAGTAAGGGCCTGAGCTGGGTATCCCGAATTTTATAGGTGCACTCGGGGAACTAATTGTGTTTAAAGGGTTAATTGTAATAAATTCACTGTGCTCAATAGAAACTTGGGTTGGAGGCAGCTCAAAAAGGGACAGCTCCGATTTACAGCATTGTGAACTACATGGGTGGATGAAGCGTGCCATGGCGAAATAGTGACTCCTCTCTCGACAAGTGGTAAACAAACTATGATTCATGAGATCAATGTCCTTAGCTTATATCAGTCAAAAAAGTGGTCAACCATAGGTTTCATTCGCTTACAGCACTTCTTTTTTGATAGCCTTTTACGTTTAATACCACGTGACCCCTTCTTCTTCCGGGGCCCTCTTCTTCTTCCCGCCACCACGCATTTTTCTCTTTGCATCTTTGATGATTTCGTCCCGTGTACGCTTTAAATGTTTTTTTAGAGCTTCTTTAGGTTTAGCCCCGGCCAATATGTCTTCTGCAGTGTTAAGGCCTGATGTAGCGCTTTCCTTCCAAGGTATCTGGCCCCCTCTTCAGCAAAGGAACAGCCGTACGTAGTATGGATGAAAAAATGGATCCAAGTCCACTACCGCGCTGGTATCTCACCCCTCGATAGACGGTGAAAGGCTTTCTATCCATTATAACTCAGTGCGTCGAAAGTGTAGCTTCACTGTTAAGCTCCCGTTACCGAATGGGAAGTTTTCACCCTCAATCGTTCTTATATATATTGAGATATTGGTTATTAAATTAGTTGCGACATTCACATAATGGGGTCTGTCATATGTAATACTCAAACTCCTTCCTCTATGGTTGGGGATGTGAGCAATGCGCAGCAGGCGCCTGGGTATCCCCAACAAACTGGTGCTCCACTATATTACTGTAAATATAGCACATGTCTGGGGACCTTTCAGCCAATTTCTCCATCTTCAATTGATACATTAATCTGGACAAGTCATGCTGTGTCTCGTGAAATGTGTCTCTTTGGAAGACTGCGCTATATCGGCCATTGGTAGAATTTGGAACTTTCTATGGTCTTTAATACGTCTGTTAGTCTTTGATTTTAGGATTAGTGTATGTGCAGGGTTGTTTACGATTTCGTATACTAAATCATTCGTAAGGTTTGAGTTTCTTAAACTTACGTTTAAGCCTCTCACAACATCCTCGGCCGAACCATATTGACCCGGTCCTAGTCTTACTTCTGTACTGTAATACCGTGCAACCTTAGTCCGAGCGATACGCATAGTTTCATCCATAGCTACCCCAGCTTTTTCACTCGTCTCTAAGAATCGTAAAAACGGTTTCTTTATGTTCAATATTAAAAAGATGGTGTCCAGCTGAATTTCGCATATCCCCACTCATACGAATCACGACCCAATTCAATGTGCCCGTGGAGCTCTGTTACAAAGTTGGCTAGTGTGTTGTTAGGGTGTACAAACAGGGACGAGGAGGACGGGAGTGTGACGTAGAAATGGTTAGGAGCCATGTTGCATACTATTTAAGCTTCATTATTGCATCAGCTTTTATATAGTGTTGAAGCTTTCTGGGTACCCTAGCCATTTCACCAGGTACATTTTTCTCTTTCCTGAACTTTTGCTTCCTAAAATTTTCTCAATTTTAAACACATTTTTTCCTAAATTAAACGTAACTTTCTGCATTTCCTCGCGGTAAAAACCTCCTGAGATTTCTTCCCCATTCAAATCTTCAATGTAATACATCATTATCTCACCTTTAGGTCTCATAGCCCTAACTTTAAAAATCTCGCGTGTCCATCCTTGCTCAAAACCATTTGCGAATTTGTTCCCCGAACGCGACAGCCTTACATAATCATTGATTTTGAAGCGCGCCGAGTGTGGTGTTGGTGGTGATCCATCTCTCCTCGGGAGCGTACCTCTTTCTAAAACTTCATTAGGTGTTGTCCCAATCGTGCGATGGGGTGAGCGGTTGTAGGATGATGCCAATGATTCCAGAATGTCTAGAAATCTGTATGTGTTTTTATGTGTAAAATAACGGTGCATGCGTTCCTTTATGGTGCGCTGAACTCTTTCAGCTAAAGAAGCCTTATGTATAGAATTGGTTGTGTAATAGCTGATATTAAACTCTGTCAACATGTTCTGAAAAGCACGGCCTATAATTCCTTCCCCATATCTGTACAAAAATAGCCAGGAACCCTGTTTTCTTTTAACATTAGCGTTTTGGTGGCTTTAGCTACTGTTTCAGGTGATTTATTTTTCAGAGGAACTAGCCACAGATATCTAGAGAATACGTCTATTATGAATAGAATGTAGCGGTAACCATCGTTATACACAGAATATCTTGCATGTCTGTTAAATCTGCTTGCCAAAGAGAATCAATCGAGGAAGCCGTTGTCTTGGCTGTTTTAAACCTTTTTCTCACAGGCTTATGAAGCGTATAAGCGTCCTGCTCCCTCAAAAATCTTTCAACATCTTTTTTTCCTACTCCGTAAACACTTCTGTACAGTCTATCTACGCCGCCGTAAGATGGGTTAGAAATGTCATAATAGCGTTAGTTATATACGTTAGCCATTTTGCGTATTTTAGAGGCACGTGGGTAGGGTTGGTTTAACCTCTTCTTGCTCCTCTTCAAAGGTGTTACCGCCGGGGGTGACGGCTCCTTCAACTGTGTCACATGCGTTGCATGTTCCAAGTCTTTTAACCTGTTCAGATTTCCTATCAACGTTTTAGGGACATTTATTTGTTGTAGTCTTGCTTTAATATGCTTCCATCCTGATGGTGATGGCCTATCCCACTTTCTCACTAGATCATGGACAATGTCTACGATATTCGATCCCTGTACCTTTGATCCTTCCACAATGAGCTCGCCTGTATCGGTCCATTGTATGGCTGGATCCTCATTCAATAGATTATAAAGACTTAAGCCTTTACTCATCAATGTATGTGGGAGGGTGCTTTTTAATACATGTTCGATATGTGTGTGGCTAATCTTTTTGGTTGGTCAGCTGTATCGTCGGGCACAGATCCTATGTCGCCATGTCCATCGTCCCCCGTGCTGTGCCTAATAACCACAGGAATCTCTGTAGGGCTCTTATAATTTTCGTACTCGTGACGAAATTTCTGCAAGCTTCTTGGTATAAGATTCTTTTCTCATCAGGTGTTTTTTTACTGTTTAATTCGTTTTTTCTTCGCTACAGTTTGACTTTTACGAGCGAGTGCACGTATTATGTTCTTGTAGCGGCGTAGGCGAGCCTTCTGATGGGTTTTCATTGATACATTGCAATTTATAACGTTAAGACAGATTTCACAGATGCATTTTAAAAAGTCGGCGTCGATATTTTTAATAAACATCTGCTGCATTGCCCGGGGCAGTCGATGATAGATTTTTATTAATTCACGGTATTTCTTTAGTCTCTCTGTCATTCTGGAATATACACCGTTTCAGGCTCGTTTGGAAATATATTCGTTCGTAGAAGCACTCTAAACGTGTTTCGCGGATGAAGGTCGCAAAGCAAATATCCGTAACGCGTGCTTGTAGCTTCTTTATAAACTTCCAAAAACTCCTTACGCTGATTCGGGAACATTTGATTGGCTAATACCCCAATTTGTGATACATCTTTACGTTGCGCGAATAAGACTAGATATTGCGTATTTAACGACACATCGCGCATGTATCTATTTTTGAAAAATAGATTCTGATTGATGAAGAACACGCTTATGTTAAGATGGTGGGAGAATACTGTAAATGTCTCGGCAAACGTTTTATCCATCTCCAACATGAGATCGTCAATTACAATGATTGTATGTTCATTTCCCTTTAACGAATTAACGTCATATACGCCTTTGTGGAACAAAATATCATCTTGGTACTCGTTGAACACTGATTGATACGTCGAATAGCACCATATAACTTTATGCACAAATTTCGAGAACATCTCTCCCTTTTCTTTAATGATTTTAAGCATAAACACAGTTTTACCACATCCTGTAGGTCCAGATATAATACATGTGGATGGGCTCGTGAATCTGAATTTTTCTACAGAGTCCATTTCTAACACGTCACACTCCTAAGTGGGTCATTACAAAATATTACAAATTTTGAGTGCTTCCTTATATTTTGCTTTCTTCTCCCACAGAACCGTGAATGACGATGAGGTAGAGCACCCCATCATTGACATTACGGATGACCTCGACGACAGTGTAGTTGTGATCTCCTCCCCTGCCAACGAACCCTCACCAGCGATACCGCTAGCACGTCCAAAGCGGAGGTATGAGAACCCACGTCAGGTATAAAGCGACCGAAATACGCGCCTGTTGCAGCGTAATAGATCCCCAACCCTCAACCTCTTACGCAACAACCCCCCAGCAGCACCTCCCGCTAATATATCCCCTTATTCATCCGCCACAGTTGCCCCCCGTTCTGTTAAGTCTACAATAATAGATCCCCAACCCTCAACCTCCTACACAACAGGCCCCCCAGCACCTTCCGCTAATATATCCCCTAATTCATCCGCCACAGATGCCCCCCGTTCTGTTGAGGATGTTATAACGTTCGAGTTGGTGCGTCCGCAGCCCCCACCCAGCCTTGACTAGAAATCGGTATAGAGTCAGGGTCGACCCTAGAGCTATGTATAGCAATGGAATTGAGCGCGGGCTACGCCGGGTTGTACAGCGTATTGTAGAGTTTGCTCTCAGAACCGCGACGAGCGTGAAGTCAGGACGAGTCTGTCCTTTGGATTCGGGTCAGATGACGGTGATGTAGACGATTATTGGGTGATAGTGCCATTTAGACGTTTGGCGGCTGAAGATGTAGAATATATATTAGGCCGTATAATGCAAGCCGCCCAAAGTAGTATAGCCTTTAATATGGACAACTTCACGGTAAATATTGATCGTGTATTCCGTGTTGCGGGTCATAGTGCCATACCGTATACTCTTAACTTCAATTCTCCGATTATTTACCGAAAGCATATAAACGTCGATCGTGGTTGCGGCTTTATAGCAGTACTCTTAGCACGTATGTTTACTGTACAAAATACACAGGCCCCAAAAATTTGGTTTGCCTACGGTCGTGGAGCGTGCCCGTAAACTAGCTGTAGACTGTGAACTTGAATTGACTGTAATATAGGGTCCTGAAGAGCTGAGAAGGGTAGAACAGGAAATGAATGTCCGTATAGTTGTATTTGGGCTGGATGATCGTCGTAGGACTGGTATGTTTTTAAAAGCTGTGTGAGAGATCGTACAAGGCCCCACTTATTTTAGGATTGTCAGGGACAACGTATCTCCCCATCCGTAATATAAGGTGGCTTTACGCGAGTTATGACAAAATCGAAATATGGGAGACATCATGATTTGTGTAAGGGGTGCCTCGAGTTTGCGGATGATATGTGAGACATTGTGAATGTCCATGGTATGTGAGCAGTGTAAAAGCACCAAATGTGAATGCCGTGTAGTTGATGCTGAGAAGAGAGACTGTGATGTGTGTAGACGCACATTTTCAATAATAGCTGTTTTGATTTCCATAAATCAATTGGCACGTGCAGGAAAATGAGAATCTGTGAATGTGGTATGTTTCACACAATGGATAATTGGGGAAAATTTAAGCACAAGTGTGACGTAATTCACTGTCCTACATGCCAGGAGGAATATAAGGCGGATGGAGTAAAGCATGTATGTTATATGAAAGATGCTAAGCCTAAAAATAACCCTTGTATAACTGTATACTACGATATAGAAACATATACGAACGCTGAAACCAAAGAGGTAATTCCACATTTACTTGTGAACCAAACCATCTTTGATGAGTGTATGGGTATCGAATGTGACGAGTGCCCCAAATGCGGTAAACGGACAAACGTTTTTAAAACGAATGTCCGCGATAGTCCTGTGAAACTATTTGTGTCCTATATTGTCAAGTTAGCCGACAAGTTCAAAAAAATGACTGTGTATATTCTCGCCTATAACGGGGCAAAGTTTGACACGCAGTTCCTTTATAAGGAGTTGCTTGAACACGAATCCTCTGAGATATTTACAGGTGATCCATTGAAAAGAGGCAACAAATTAATACAGATGCAGATAAGAGGCAATGTACAATTTAAAGATACTTTATTATTCACACCTTGTAAATTAGCAAAGCTACCCAAGGTGATGGGAGTAGCAGCTGAAGTTTCCAAAGGATACTTCCCTTACACTTTCCTCACCAGCGAACTTTAAACTACGTAGGCCCACCACCGCCCAAACATTATTTTGACTGTATGGATGAATGTGAAGACTTTGATCGATACTACAACAGTTTTAATGAAAGTAACCCTTATAATATAGCTGATGAATGTGAGCGTTATTGCGTGAATGATGTGCGCGTGCTTAGAGTATGTTTCCAGGCCTTTAGAAGGATGTACATAGCCCGTTTCAAATGCGATCCACTGCAAGTCGCAACCACCATCGCATCATTATGTTTTACGGTGTTCAAGAATAACTTCATGCCTAAAGACACCTTAGCCATTATTCACCGAAACAACCCCAGCAGTTACGGACACAAGGCTATTTACTGGCTCATACACCTACAGCAACAGACAGGTGTATACATAAAGCACGCCCGCAACACGGGTGAAGTACCCATTAAGATTAATGGACGTGTTTTTTGGGTTGATGGGTTAAGTGAAAACCGTGTCACTGGTGTGAAGACTGTGTACTCCTTTAACGGTTGCTGGTGGCATGGATGCCCCGTCCTGAGTGCGGAATCGCCGGAGATATCCACGGTAAATCTCCTGCCGACTGTCTTGCATGACCCGCACCCGCGATCAACTTATAGGATCACAGTTCACTCACAAAGTCTTGTGGGAGCATGAATATGATGCACGGATGGAGACAGACGAGGTGTACCGTGAGGAAATAAACACGATCAAGCGTTCAATGGTGCTGGATCCTCTCAAATGTGGTGATAGCTTGTTTGGAGGACGTACAAATCCTTCAGACTATACTTTCCACCTACGGAGGGCGTGAAGCTCCATTACTACGATTTCTGTTCTTTATACCCATACGTGATGAAGAACAATCCGTACCCGTGGGCGCTCCTGAGAAACTGGTGGGACCTAACCTGCCATCCAATCAATGAATTTTCAAGAAATTTGAATGATCGTTACTTTGGGCTCTCTTTCGTAGACGTACTCCCCCCACGCAATTTATGGATGCCAATCTTACCTGTCGTTATCGACGACAAGCTCATGTTTCCCCTGTGCGTGAAGTGCGCGATTGTAACCATATACCCCACCAGCGTAAGATCAGAGGCGTATATACAAGTCCTGAGCTGGCCCTAGCCGTACGCCATGGTTATAGAATACTGAAGATACATGAGGTGTGGAGGTTTCAGAAGCTACCCAACCTTTTCACACCATATATAAACGCCTTTTTGAAGGATAAGGTTGAGGCATCAGGGTATCCGCGAGGAGTTGATACCGAAGATGAAAAGTCTGCCTATATTCAACGTTACCGCGACCGCGAAGGTATACAACTTGATCGTGCCCAAATTGCAAAGAATCCTGGCAAGCGCTTTAGTGCAAAGTTGTGTCTAAACAGTCTATGGGGAAAATTTGCGCAGAATACCGGCAAAGGGAACATTCATTTGGCACAAAGTTATAGCGATGTCTGGGATTATGCCAATGCTCCCGATAAAGAGGTCATGGAGATCGTGAATGTAGGTAATACTTACATAATAAAGTACAACAACACTGAATTGGCCACAGATACCTCAAGGGTTACAAACATACCTGTGGCCAGCTTCACAACAGCCTACGCCCGTATAAAACTTTGGGTCTATTGCATTCTCTTGGGCGGAGAGTATTGTATGCCGATACAGATAGCGTGATATTCACAGAGAGGGAGGGTGAATACATGCCCGCTATTGGGGAGTTCCTCGGCGAACTCACTGATGAGATCAAGGATGAGTATGGGACAACGCATACGCCGACTCTTTTGTCTCAACAGGACCTAAAACTTATGGGGTACGGGTCAGGGTGGGGGAGGAATGAAATATATCGTGAAGGCAAAGGGTATTACGCTCAACCATGCGAATCGGCGGGTTGTTAACTTTGAATCGTTGAAGGATCTAGTGTTTTGGACGATGATGAGGGCGAACGACCTCCCCAACTAATTGTAGGCACCACAATTTTCGGGCGCAGAAGCTGGGGGGCGTGAAGGAACTTAGGGGTACGAAGGTGTGCCGTAACACCTATAGGAAACGTTACCAGTTACCTGGTACCTATGATACCGTACCCTTTGGATACCATAACGTTTGATGCTTCTATTGTTAACTGACACGTATTTGTCTTGTATATAATCGTATCTATTGATTTATTACACGTATTTGTAAATATATATAACTTGAATATCTCGTTTATTAAATCGTATTTGTAAATATATATATATATATTGAATATATCGTTTATTAAATAAATCATGTTTCAATTAGCGTTTCACTTTCTCCTTTGTGTGTGTGGTGTGTGTGTGCGTGCGCAGGTGAAAGTTCTAAGCTCCGCCCACTGTAAGACCGTGAGTCATGCTACTATCTGGGAGTCCCTGCGTGGTCAGTCGACTGCAGTAAGCCCGAGAGATCAGACGTGTATTCAGAAGAAAAGATCAGACGTGTATTCAAATGGCTACCTTTAATATTGCTTGTACAACGTTTATGAAATGGTATTCAGCAAAGTGTCCAGGATGTGGTGGATACCGAAAAACTTCCTATTCCTCCCTCCTATGTCTCTTTTAAAAACACATTGGATTGTGCGAAGTTCCAAGATGTACAAATACTCTACGGATGTTCTGGTGAGACCGTTGAAGGCTTTCGTTGCACAGACGATGTGCTGAAGTATGCTGCAGAGCTAAACTTTATAAAGTCTCACATATACCGTGAAGTAAAAGAAACAACGCGTGCAGAAGAGAGCAGCAGGTATGGATAATGAGTCTTGCGGATGGGTGGTGTGACAAGCGGTATTACGTCATGCTACACCATGTCGATTACTCATACCCTACGACTGAAAATGTGAATCTCGTGATCATGGACAATCTTAAGTATTTTTCACTATATTAATGTATATCATGATGAGGTTCGTAGTGAGGTTGTGGCTAGTGCCCTGCGTGAGTTTTTAACAGACTTTAGAGACGAGTATCGTTTGATGGGCAGAAAGGAAAAATATGAGCATATGTTCCTCTCAAATAGTGCGCCGGAGTGTGAAGATGTTTAGTAAACATAAAATGTTCCTAGTTCTTATCCTGAGGTAAAATGTCTGGTGCGTAGGCTGGTAGTGATGAATTAATTCTTGTACCGGAAAAACAAATATGTACAACAATTCGGTACGACTCGCGGATCATACGAGTTCGAACAACCCCATTCACGTATCATCGAGTCAGCCGCCCGTCGAACCGTTCCTGCCTACCTGCGTGCCTCACACGGCTCATAGTTATCTCAGAGCTTGAGCCGAGTGGACGTGCGCTCCTCGAATACGATGGAACTTCCTTTGAGCAGCATTCTCAACGCCTCGTACGATGTGTCCGTGACGAAATCGTTGCGCGTGTTCAGGCGTAAATCCGGTACCGTTAGCTATGTACTGGAAACGGAATGTAGACAAACAAACAAACGGGTTTATTTAAGTGTCGAGGAGATGAATAGAATCTTCGTGATAGTTGAGAAGTGGAGTGAAGATCGTTATAAAATACCTGCTAACGTAGGTACAAGAGAGAGCAGATTAGTGACGCACCGTCATACGCCGTTGTATGTACGTTGTGTATAAATAACGATCGGCCGTGCATTGATATACGGCTGATGTGGAAGAATGCTTCTGATAATAACGCTCTTGTTCCTACGCGAAACCGTTTCATCCTCGACAGAATGTTTGAAATCGTCGGATTCCGCAAGCTGAAACCTATATTAGACGCGCGTGTTACGGATATGCTTTATTTTGATACAGTACTTGAATACGCATACACCGCTCTGCTCGATGGGTTTACCGAGTGTAGGGCTGGTGAGAATGGTCTAGTGCTGGACGTTTATTTATTAAAAATTTAGACTCTTTGAAATACCATGAACTTTGGTACAAAGCAATTGATCGGTACAAGGCTGAGCCACCTACACCGTTCACCCTGAAGAACTATTTCTTTATATAACGCGCAGTTGTCGTAACGATTTAGAAGATTATTTCAATTGCCGCTATGTTGAGTGAGTTCACGATTGAAAAGCTCGAGTCGGTAGAAATAAACCCTCGATTGGAAAAGCGTGTTTATAAACTTGTGTTTAATAATGTAGCTAACGATGAACTCTTTGTGCGTGCTTTTGATTGTATTCTAGACGTATTTAAAGATGATTTACCAACCGGTTGTAAAGTGGGAACAAAAATAGTACTGAACGATATGAAAGCCCTTCATATCGAATACAGGTTTCCCTATACTTTAAGCGGTGAAATATTATTAAGCCGCATATACTGCGTAATGCAGAGCAATAATGATGTAATTGTAAACTCGATTAAATGCGAGTTTAATATTTTGAAAAAAAAGTGAAATTATTATATATTTTGCGTGATATTTCTCCTGTACTTTATGATATATACATATTTCTATTATTATTGAAATGTATTTGTATATTTTGCGATATTTCTCCAGTACTGTTATGATTATATGCATATTTCTATTATTATTGAAATGTATATTTATTTCTATTTGAAATGTATATTTATTTTATATATATATCCATAATTGTGTGTATATATTTCCTGTACTGTTATGATTATATACATATTCTTCAATTATTATTGAAATGTATATTTATTTTCTATATATTTATAATAAAAAGAATGATGCAATGTTGTTTTACTTAATTCTAATTGTTACGCCTTCTAAACCTACTACCGGTATTCTAAATGTATACAATGGTATCGCTAAAAAGTGGTATCTGGCAACTGAATACATGGCACGAAATCTTTTAATTGGAGACAACTCACCATAATAATGCTAAAAAGTGGTATCTGGCAACTCAAGCCAATTACGTCTTCTAAGCCAACTGGCTGATTAGTCGTATATAATAATGTATACAATGGTATCGCTAAAAAGTGGTATCTGGCAACTCTAGCCATTTAAGCCTTCTAAGCCAACTGGCTGATTAGTCGTATATAATAATGTATACAATGGTATCTGGCAACTCAGTCTTCGATTAGAATTAAATATATAGCACAAACTGAATACATGGCGCTATCTGGCAACTCAAGCCATTTACGCCTTCTAAGCCAACTGGCTGATTAGGAGCCTATAAAACAACGCCTACTCGGCTGAAGTCTTAATATGCACTTGGCTCCTGCCAGGTGAACACCTCTCCTCCTTTCTCTCCTTTCTGGCCCTTTGGGGGGAATAGCTTGGGGGAGAACTCCGCCTCCAAGTTGCATGCCCCTTGCAACCCCGGTTGGCAACAAAGGGCAGTACTCTTTTTCCTTTTTTTATTTTTTTTTGCAACACCCCCACCCCCCTTTGCAACATTACGTAATCACTTGAAACATTCCTGCACTCTAACCTTTTTCGGCTATACTACTGACACCGATAATGTCACCACCCGCATGTTCGTATCGTCATGATCGGTATGTCTATCCTAAAGATTGTCGCCATTACTAAGGTATTCAAGAACACACACACACACACACACACACACACACACTAGTAGAAAAGTAAAATTTAAATATAAAATTTAAAAGGTGACTACGAAGCTTTTCGAAGGTACCTCCTTCTTTGTCCAGGCAGAAATAAAAACTAAAGTGAGAGAAGCAGGGTTGCCACTTTTTTAAAAACTTTTTCCGTCAAATTTCATCAAAGTTTTCGCTAGATCTACGTGAACATCGACAGAAAAATAGCTAAATCTATTTAATATTTTTATTTTATTGAAGAGTATCTGGTCATCAGATGGATCGATCCCACCCTGACAAGCGGGAATGTATAGAATAGATCGTGTTCCATATTCTTGCGTGCTGCATCTCGTAAAAGGCAACTGAAAGGAGTAATGCTGGTCTGACAATCCATTCTAGCCTTCTGGTTTATTGCAAACGGTTTGGCCTTTGAATTCGGTTCCCACCCTACATGAGTTGGAAATGAAGTTTGGATATGGATGACTGTATTAGCTCTACAGGGGCGGATCCAGGAATTTAAGCAGAGGGGGGTCCAGTCTTGGTGGGGCTCGTTACTGATATGTCCTCGGCCTAAGGTCTAAGGCCGAGGACGCGCGAGCGAAGCGAGCGCCACGGGGGGTGTCCCCCCCTCGGTAGGAAATTTTCATATTTGAAGATAGCTTTAGATGGATTTGAAGTATATTCCCGTTATCAAAATCCTGCTTGTTCACACACCCAGGCCAGGTCTGAAATGTCTCAGGATCGGACATAAACTTTTTTTTCTTTATTCTTTTTAAGGAAATTAATTTTGTGGCAACCGGGATACATGTACCTTAAGCCATTTTAAGTCTTCAGGTCTTATTTTTCATTATAGGAGCAAACAAACGCAATCGAAAAATCGTTGGTCACCGTGAGCAGGGGGGGGTCCGGACCCCCTGGACCCGCGCCTGCTCTATTTCCTCTTTAATTGGAGAATCAATTATATATTTACATTATACTGCAAAGAAAGAAAAACAAATCACTCATAACTATTGAAAATATATTTCCTTTACACAGATATGTTAAATCCTCTTTAAAAAACATTTATAAAAATTTATGCAACTAAATACGAGTTCCTCCAAAAAATTAACTTCAAAACAAAATATGTAATATAGTACATTTATTTAATCACTATCACTCGGGTATTGAATTTCTATGTCTTGGTCCTCTATAAATTGATAACAACAAGATGTTGTTAGTGTTGCAGGAGCTTCTGAGGATTTAGTTTTACATGGCAGTTTTTTATATGACTCCATATTTCCAATCATCTTCAATGTTTTATTCAGGAAAACAGTCATTGCAACATTTTTGGTGTGTTTTCAAACCGAATTTTATTTGAAGGAGAGAGTTCACAAGAATTGTTCCCATTCTATTTTTCAGCTTCGATTTTTATACATATTCAATTTGGCTGAAAATTCTTTCAATTTCAGCATTGGAGTGTGGGAATATTAAAACAGACATCGTAAATTCTGCTAATTCTTTAAAGAGTTAAATCCAGATGCATCCTTATACTTGAAAACTTCATCCCAAAATTGCTGTGTCTGTCTTGTTTGTTCAATCTACAAAGTTTATTTTCTGAAATTGATACTTGGCTGCTGCGATGACATTTTCACTTTCTCCCATATGTTCTATGAAGCTAGTGATAGATTCTTTTATTGGCTTCAAAATATTATCTACTGATAGTAAGGATGCTTTTTTAATATATCTAAATTGTCAGGCAGTCTTAGTTTTAAATGTTTTAATAACTGGATGAGGAATTCTTTGCATCTCACCCTGTCTCTCTTTTCCTCTTCGTATAAGATTTTCCTTTCACTTCGTAGTTCGACTTTTTCCTCAACTCTATATCCTAAGTACGGGTTTGGATCAAAGTACTCTTCTATTTTGGAAACAAGAGGATCTACTTTACAAGACGGCAGTATTAGTCTGTTAGCAACTGATTTCATAAGGGTCAAATCATTAAAAGTTTCGTTTTGTCAGCAGTATTAAATTCAAACGGCTTGTTTACTGTTTGAATCTCTACTAGAATTAGATGCAAGAACAAGAAGTTCCAACTTCGAACATTCCCTACAAAACTACTCCTGTGAAGCATTTTTCACTAATTGATGTACTAAGTTTCATAAAAATCTGTAGCAGTCGGCCAAACCAAACAGACCCAACAAAAGTTTAAAATAACAAAAGTGACGCCAATATAATTTATTCTAAAGCCTAACCCACAGAATTTTATGACCACAGTCAAAACATGTAACAGCACTGACTGATTAATTCACCAAATTTCCAAGAAGTCCGGTGCGAGACACCGAAGTTAAATAGCCACATGAAAGATGATGTAATCATGTCTTAGAGTCAGAGATTGCTTATTAATTATATTTATAGAATTATAATAGAATAAGTATAGATTAGATTAGATAGTAAGAATTAATATAATTACAGAATAAGTAATTAAACTTTAAATTGCATGTTATAAAATGGTAGTTTTTAAAAGAATCCTAAAATGTCGCTAAAATTAGCTAGATTTTTCAGTGAATACGCTAGAAGCTAGATCAATCACTAGTCGCTGGAGCCTATATTTGGGAGTTAGATCGAGAACAAAGTCTCTAGATCTAGCGACAAATTCGCTTGGCAACCCTGGAGAAAAGGCACACAGAAGAGAATTCGAGGAACGTTTTGCCTCTGGCAGCTAAAAAGGTCTGGATACAGACCGGATTGAAGATTCTTTAAATAAATAGAAAATGGTAAAAACTCTTACGAAAATAGTTTTTAACATTAAAGTTATTAGCATTTTTTTATCAAACAAGGTTCCACCAATTTCCTCCAATCACTATTATCAGCATTAAGAGTATAAGAATTATTGAGTTATACGTCGACAATATTTAGACGATATTTACACTGATGAAGACGAGTTTAAAGTCAATGGTCTCGCCAGTGTAACATTTGGAACAATTCAAACGTGATATTTCATAAATCCCTATTTATTATTAGAGGCCTGATCCGGTGGATGGTCAGTTCGTAAAAAAACTAAGAGTTGTATTATATAAGGTACTTTAGAAACCGGATGAAGATCGGAGGGCAAAATATTACGAAATTAGCAGTGACCCGCAAAACATTTACGGTCAAATTAGTATCTTTATTGCAGCTTAACCTACACCACCACTCCCACACACCCAACACCCTCCCCGCCAAAATATAACGGGTTGGAGTTTCCCACATATCCCACACCCATCTCCGCCTAAACAGACCAAAATGAATTTTTTTTTTCTTCTATGAAGCTTTTCTCTATCTGGCTTCGTTTAAAAGTTGCGCATGCCCGCACGCTTCTGTGAACGAAAAAATAAATATAATTAGGATCCTCCCAAAACAGACCTTTCCAATGGTGTAAGGATGAGTGACTACGTTGAGCGGTTTCGGAGAAAAACGTCGGATGAGCAGAAGTCCAGCCAGAAGGACAGAAATTGCGTATTATTATTATAAATGACTGAACTAAAAAATCTTTAAAATCTTTAGTAGAGGCGTTATTGCCAGAAATTATCCAAAGGTTACTTAACACACCTAATGTAGAACAATACCAAAAGTGTTAAGTGGCATTTGGATTACCCTATGTGTGACAACTCGATAGAAAGTATGACCCTTAAATTTCAAAGTTTTCTAAAAAAAAAAATTTGTTTCCAAAATATTTTTAAATTGCACACAAACTTTTACACATTGCTTTCTCTACACAACCATTTAACTCACCATCGTACGTACAAAAAACAAAACAAAAAAACTAGAAATACCCTTTTTTAATTTTTTTCTTTCTACAATTAGAAAAATGAATCGAAAGGATGAAGATTTATTTCGCTTCAAGAAAAAATTCTCTCTCTCCCCCCTCTGGAATTTAAAAAATTTCTTGAAAACAAATATTTTACCGATTACGAATAGAAAGAGTAATTAAAAAAATAATACCTCCGGACAGCGTTCAACCATCTGATATCGCCAAATTCCCGCAAAGAATCATGCAGGAAAAGCATAACGGCGAATATTTTGTATCATATATTAAAGAGCTCTCTCTCTCTCTCTCTCTCTCTCTCTCTCTCTCTCTCTCTCTCTATAATATATATATATATATATATATATATATATATACAGGGTGTTTCAGGAGGAAAGGTCAATACTTCGGGAGGTGATAGTATCGGTTATTGTGAGAAAAAAGTTCATATGAACATGTGTCTAATTCTGAATGGTTACGGAGATAGAGCTGTTTGAATCTGATGCGCGCGCAGCTCTTCCTTCCCCTTCCCTCCCCTATAACCTTGAACCATGTAAGCTGTAATGTAAGTATGTAACATAAGCCAATCGACAGCTGACTGTTGTGAGTGACGTTGTTTGGTGTTTGAAGCAGTGTTAAGAATGCCACACACCTTCACACACGCCGAATATGCAGATATGGTGTATGTCTACGGTTTTTGCGATGGAAGTGCAACAGCTGCTGTTGCAGAATACCGTCGACGGTTTCCGAACCGCAGAATTCCGGATCGAAGAGTGTTTACCAGGGTTTTCAACACATTGCGTGAGATTGGTACACTTCCCAGCGCTCATGTTTCATCTGAACGTGAAGGTCATCAAGATGTGGATGAAGCGGAAAACATTCTTCAATTGGTAGAGCGCAGTCCTACTACTAGCTCACGAAGAATTTCTACACGTCTCGGTGTACCACACACAAGAGTATGGCGAACATTACATGAGGAAGGCTTGCAGCCATATCATGTACAGCGTGTACAACATCTTCAACCAGGGGACGCTACCATGCGACTGGAATTTTGTCATTGGGTAAATACTAATCGCCGATTGCTTCGATTAATACTGTTCACCGATGAAGCTACTTTCACCCATGACGGTATCAACAACACTCGTAACTCTCATCGGTGGTCAGACGAAAATCCAAATGCCACTGTGGAAACAAATTTTCAACATCGCTTCTCTGCCAACGTGTGGTGCGGTATCATCGATGATCACCTGATTGGCCCTGTTACTTTAGAGAATCGTCTTACAGGACAAAGTTACCTAGAATTTCTGCAAAATGAATTGCCAGGACTATTGGAGGATGTTTGTCGGGGTGGATGAAAAGTCAAGTTTACAAAAGAAAGGTGGATACACGAGACGAACTGCTCGCGCGCATTTTGGATGCTGCTGCCCGCATAAAGGAACGTCAAGATCAACTCAGACGAACAACACGCGATCTTCGTACACGAGTTGCAAAGTGCATTGAGGTTGACGGTGTGATTTTCGAAAACGTATTGTAAACTGTAACAAATTTGTCATTTCTCTATCTGCTACTATTCAAAATGCCAATGTTTAAACTTTAAACATTAAATGTTAGAAAGAGTAATTGGTTTCTCTTTCTTGATTACCATTAACAATGCTTTTGTATTTGTAGATTCAAACTGCTCTATCTCCGTAACCATTCAGAATTAGACACATGTTCATATTAACTTTTTTTCTCACAATAACCGATACTATCACCTCTCGAAGTATTGACCTTTCCTCCTGAAACACCCTCTATATATATATATATATATATATATATATATATATATATATAGTTATGGGAATAATATAATAAGATTAATTAATTACTGGTTATAAATTAAACCACAAACAAATTGATCATGCAAACAATGAATTCTATGTATAAATACGAAAATGAAAGCCAAGCAAACGAAGAATTGTAGTATTCAAAAATGGCTGGGCATTTGGTATAGTTTCGGGTGTAAACAAAGCAATTTGGAAATTCTTAAGTACATGGAATTTAAAACAGATGCATGTTAAATACTCATGTAATCTAGGGGAAAAGACATGGATTCAATTGTCTTATTTAATTCTGAATAAGTTCGGATAAAAATACCATATAAAGGTTACCCAAAATCTAATAAAGTAAATAATGTAAAAATTACATAAAAAACAACCATGTGATAGCCATTCCTTCCTGCGGTTCCCGTCAAAATTGAACGTTCATTTATGTATAAAATGGGAAAACTCCGTTAAAATTATAGTCACATTATTAACAAGTTTAATGGCAAGTAAAATTACACCTTCTAAAAGGTTAATAATTCTTACAAATAAGATTAATAAAAAAAAAGAATCTTATTTGGGTATATAAAAAATCTTACGCCCGACAGCCATGGATCAGTGCATCTCAGAACGCGGTAAACAAAAGTTCACTCACAAACCTGTGTTGAATTTAAATAAGAATATTAGATTTATTTCTCCTTTAAAGAACAAAAAAACGAGTTCTTAATGGAAGTTTGCTCAAGTATATAAAAATACATATATTGTGCCGTAATGATAAAATTCAAATCGTGTGTGGCACTTACAATCGAAATTCGTTCTTCCAATTTGGAGTAAACTACTCGCCAAGCTAAAGTGCAAACGAAAAATCCGCGTCTGTTTAAAAGACTCCCAAAAGAGTCTATTCTATATTCCAGAGGAAGAAAACGGAGACACTCCGTATATTCTGTTAGTGTCGGTAACACTATAAAATAGTGCGTCCTTGATTCACCGTTAGAAAACGGAGTCCACGCATTCGGTAGAAACATAAAATACAGAGGATTATAATGTACAAATTCTCAAGAGAATAATTACCACTGTCAAAAGGAAGTAGGTAACAACTAGCAAAAGGTCGGCGCTACGCGCCGATTTTGCTAGATCTGCGGTGCTTCGGCTGAATTGTGGGCCTACGGCGTATTTTATTTTGAACATCAGTAGCCCTTTATCTGGATATCATTCCTATTCCTCTCACCTTGGCCCTCAGTAATTGGGGTGCCTGCGGCCTTCCAGTTACTGGCAAACCAATTATTCATTCAATAAAACTACAGAAAAGAACGCAGCCATGAAAATCTAAAGCTTCACAAACCTTAATACAATGTGCTCGGATTTGAAGCCTAAGATTTTCATGACTGCGTTCATTTCTATAGTTTTGACCAAATAACTGAACCGAAAGTAATTGGGGGCCCTGCGGCCCGCCAAATCATAGTTTTCATTGTTTCGAGTGCATCAATAATATTGTTATAGTGTTCCATTAGTTGTGATAAGCATGATCTTCCTGACCGGAATCGATGTTGGTTCTAATTTTTTTTCTGAGTTTCCCCATCAACCCCACCCCTCTCCCCCACCCCCATTTACCCCACCAATTTTTTCTGAGTTCCCCATTAACCCCACCCCCTCCCCCATTACCCCACCCCTCTCCCCCATTTACCCCCACCCTTCCCCCATTACCCCCAAGGGCGGAAGGGGGCTGGCACCTTGCAAAGGATTTACTTTAATTTTTTTTTGGTTACATATATATATCTCATCTATTTTTCTGAGTTTCCCCATTAACCCCACCCCCTCCCCCATTTTGTGCCAAAATTATGATTAAAAATGAAGAAATGGGAAGAACTGTACCCCTAAAAGGGGGGGAAGGATTTATGTTAGGGAATTTTTTTTTAGCATGGGCACTGCACAATAAAAAGACGCATCGAATGGTGAAAACCGCATTGTTCTACACCAATTGTAGCGATCTGTAGGTGTGCGCAAAAAAACTGTTACATATATATATGGCTTCATTTCTGAAATAGTATATTAGATGTAACTAAGGCATGCATTAAACATTATAATTGGAATGGTCAAATAATCAGATAGGATTCAAATAATTCTATAAAATTGTATTATGTACAAAATACGATCAAAACGGCGGGTAGATAATTCTATAAAAAATTGTAGTACGTATGCGTTTATTCAATTTAATGATCTGACATATTACAATACGGCTGTATTGAATTAAATAACTACACATTGTAGATTAAAATTTTCTAACAGTCAAATTTAAAGTGTTTGTGCATTCTATTTCATTGTCTCAATATCAAATCTTCGACAAATTTTCTTTACTGTCAAAAGTTTAATTTGCATTGTAATTGGTTTTGAGTTTGTGGTGAATATATTATTTTTTGTAAAAGGTTTATAATTATCCTCCTACACGAATTGACAGAGAAATAAGGATATATATAATCAGTGATATAGTAGTATATAACCTTGGGTTAAATCTATATAATGTGGTTTAAATGAAAACAGGCTAAAATAAAGGTATAATTCATACCGTAAATATAAAGTAATAAACCGCGTCATCTATATATATATATATATATATATATATATATATATATATATATATATATATATATACAGGGTATCCCGTAAGTCCGATCTCATAGGAAACTTTATTTTAAATTAAATTTACAAAAGTAATACATTAGAACTAAAACAAATATTCAAATTGATGTCTTGTTTTGGGACAAAACAACATACTGTATTAGGTTAGGTTACACTCCTCAGGAAAATGTGAAGGTCTTTTCCTCCCGAGTGTAACTCGCTTCCACATTAGCTATTGCGTGGTATTCTACCTGCAACCAAAAAGCTCCCAAAACAACACATCAATTTGAACACTTGTTTTAGTTTTAATGTATTACTTTCGTAAATTTAATTTAAAATAAATTTTCCTATGAAATCGGACTTAAGGGACACCTTGTATGTTATCAGCGAAAAAGCCTGTTATAAGAATAATGTACATAGGAATAAGTAATTGTTGTCATACCATTCCGTTTTCAATACTTTATAATATACAATACAGACTGATTATAATAACATGTAACATTTTGTCTAGTAATGAACACTAAAGCTGGAATTGTGTTGTAACTGGAAGAAAATCAGTGTTTATCAATGTACTTTTCATCTTGGAGCGAATTCAGATTATCCGAATGTATGGATCAACTGCTTTGTAAGGATCATAAAAATCATTACACAGTACTTTAAAACGAAAGTGGTTCTTTAATTAGCGGCTTTAACAAAATAAATAGGTCTGAGGATAGTTGTCTCGACCCTATTTATATTAAAATCGACCAATATATATATATATAATATATATATATATATATAATTATATATATGTGTGTGTGTGTGTGTGTGTGTGTGTGTACATTTTTCTTCGCCACAACGTTGCCTCACTCCCACTTTACTATCGATATTATAACGGACACTGACTCTTCTGAACTCTCTAACTGTATGCTTCCTCCTTTAAGAAGAGAGTAGTATAGCCGCAAAATGGGAGTGCAAGAATGTTGCAGGTTATTATGTAATGTTGCAAAAGGGGGGTGGGGTTGTTGTAAATGGGGGTGGGGTTGTTGCAAAGGGGGTGGGGGTGTTACAAAGGGGGTGGGGTTGCAAAAAGAAGAAGAAAAAAAGAGTACTGGCCGCAAAAGGGGAGAGTGCAAGAATGTTGCAAAGGGGGGTGGGGTTGTTGCAATGGTGTGTGGGGTGTTACAAAGGGGGGTGGGGGGTTGCAACAAAAATAAAAAAGTACTGGCCGCAAAAGGGGAGAGTGCAAGAATGTTGCAAAGGGGGGTGGGGTTGTTGCAAAGGGGGTGGGGGTTGTTACAAGGGGTGGGGTTGTTGTAAAGGGGGGTGGGGGGAAAACTTGGAGGCGGCGTTATCCTCCAAGAGAAAGGAGGAGGAGAGGTGTTCACCTGGCAGGAGCCAAGTGCACATTAAGACTTCAGCCGAGTAGGCGTTGTTTTATAGGCTCCTAATCAGCCAGTTGGCGTAAATGGCTTGAGTTGCCAGATACCGCGATACGATTGTATACATTATTATAGACTCCTAATCAGCCAGTTGGCTGTAAATGGCATGAGTTTCAGATACCTCTTTTTAGCAGTATTATTGTATACATTATTATTATATACGCCTAATCAGCCAGTTGGCTGTAAATGGCTTGAGTTGCCAGATAGCGCCATGTATTCATTTAATCGAAGACTGAGTTGCCAGATACCATTGTATACATTATTATAGACTCCTAATCAGCCAGTTGGCTTAGAAGGCTTAAATATTGCCAGATACCGCAATACCGTTGTATGCATTATTATATTTCTTAAAAGAATACCGTTAGTAGAAGGCATAACAATTAAGTAAAACAACATTGCATCATTCTGTTTATTATAAATATATAGAAAATAAATATACATTTGAGGAATATGCATATAACAGTACAGGAAATATACACACAATTATGGATATATATAAAATAAAATATACATTTCAAATAAATATACACTTCAATAAAAATATGTACATAACAGTACAGGAGAAATATCACGCAAAATATATATATATATATATATAAACACAAATCAATAGAAATATGCGTATAATCAGTACAGGAGAAATGTCAAGCAAAATATATATACAATTCACTTTTTTTTCAAAATACTAAACTCTGTCTTAATGGAGTTTACAATTACATCATTATTGCTCTGCATTACGCAGTATATGCGGCTTAATAATATTTCACCGCTTAAAGTATAGGGGAAACCTGTATTCGATATGAAGGGCTTTCATATCGTTCAGTACTATTTTTGTTCCCACTTTACAACCGGTTGGTAAGTCATCTTAAATACGTCTAGAATACAATCAAAAGCACGCACAAAGAGTTCATCGTTAGCTACATTATTAAATACAAGTTTATAAACACGCTTTCCAATCGAGGGTTATTTCTACCGACTCGAGCTTTTCAATCGTGAACTCACTCAACATAGCGGCAATTGAAATAATCTTCTAAATCGTTACAACTTCGCGTTATATAAAGAAATAGTTCTTCAGGGTGAACGGTGTAGGTGAGCTCAGCCTTGTACCGATCAATTGCTTTGTACCAAAGTTCATGGTATTTCAAAGTCTAAACTTTTTAAATAAACGTCCAGCTCTAGACCATTCTCACCAGTCCTACACTCGGTAAACCCATCGAGCAGAGCGGTGTAGGCGTATTCAAGTACTGTATCAAAATAAAGCATGTCCGTAACACGCGCGTCTAATATAGGTTTCAGCTTACGGAATCCGACGATTTCAAACATTCTGTCGAGGATGAAACGGTTTCGCGTAGGAATAAGAGCGTTATTATCAGAAGCATTCTTCTACATCAGCCGTATATCAATGCACGGCCGATCGTTATTTATACACAACGTACATACAACAGCGTATGAGGGTGCGTCACTAATCTGCTCTCTTCTTGTACCTACGTTAGCAGGTATTTTATAACGATCTTCACTCCACTTCTCAACTATCACAAAGATTCTATTCATCTCGATACTTAAATAAACCCGTTTGTTTGTCGGTCTACATTCCGTTTCCAGTACATAGCTAATGGTACCGGAATTACGCCTGAACACGCGTAACGATTTTGTCACGGACACATCGTACGAGGCGTTGAGAATGCTGCTCAAAAGAAGTTCCATCGTATTCGAGGAGCGCACGTCCACTCGGCTCAAGCTCTGAGATAACTATGAGCCGTGTGAGGCACGCAGGTAGGCAGGAATGGTTCGACGGGCGGCTGACTCGATGATACGTGAATGGGCTTGTTCCGCGAGTCGAATTGTTGTACCGGTACAAGAATATCACTACCAGCCTACGCACCAGACAGTTTGGATAAGAACTATGAACATTTTATGTTTTACTAAACATCTCCACACTCCGGCGCACTATTTGAGAGGAACATATGTTCATATTTTTCCTTTCTGCCCATCAAACGATACTCGTCTCTAAACTCTGTTAAAAATTCACGCAGGGCACTAGCCACAACCTCACTACGAACCTCATCATGATATACGTTAATATAGTGATAAAAATACTTAAGATTGTCCATGATCACGAGATTCACATTTTCAGTCGTAGGGTATGAGTAATCGACATGGTGTAGCATGACGTAATACCGCTTGTCACACCACCCATCAGCAAGACTCATTATCCATACCTGCTGCTTCTCTTCTGCACGCGTTGTTTTTTACTTCACGGTGTATGTGAGACTTTATAAAGTTTAGCTCTGCAGCAGTATACTTCAGCACATCGTCTGTGCAACGAAAGCCTTCAACGGTCTCACCAGAACATCCGTAGAGTATTTGTACATCTTGGAACTTCGCACAATCCAATGTGTTTTTAAAAGAGGCATAGGAGGGATGAATAGGAAGTTTTTCGGTATCCACCACATCCTGGCACTTTACTGAATACCATTTCGTAAACGTCGTACAAGCAATATTAAAGGTAGCCATTTGAATACACGTCTGATCTGAATACACGTCTGATCTCTCGGGCTTACTGCGGTCGACTGACCACGCAGAGAATCCCAGATAGTAGCATGACTCACGGTCTTACAGTGGGCGGAGCTTAGAACTTTCACACACACACACACACACACAAAGGAGAAAGTGAAACGCTATTTGAAACATGATTTATTTAATAAACGAGATATTCAAGTTATATATATATATATATATATATATATATATATATATATATATATATATATATATTTACAAATAGATACGATTATATACAAGACGTGTGTTAGAAGCATAGCATCATTGGTATCCAAAGGGTACGGTATCATAGGTACCAGGTAACTGGTAACGTTTCCTATAGGTGTTACGGCACACCATCGTACCACTAAGTTCCTTCACGCCCCCAGCTTCTGCGCCCGAAAATTGTGGGTGCCTACAATTAGTTGGGGAGGTTGTTCATCCAAACATACTAGATCCTTCAACGACTCAAAGTTAACAACCTCCCGATTCGCTTGGTTGAGCGTAATACCCTTTGCCTTCACGATATATTTCATTTCCTCCCCCACCCTGACCCGTACCCCATAAGTCTTAGGTCCTGTTGAGGCAAAAGAGTCGGCGTATGCGTTGTCCCCATACTCATCCTTGATCTCATCAGTGAGCTCGCCGAGGAACTCCCCAATAGTGGGCATGTATTCACCCTCCCTCTCTGTGAATATCACGCTATCTGTATCGGCATACAATACTCTCCGCCCAAGAGAATGCAATAGACCCCAAAGTTTTATACGGGCGTACGCTGTTGTGAAGCTGGCCACAGGTATGTTTGTAACCCTTGAGGTATCTGTGGCAAATTCAGTGTTGTTGTACTTTATTACGTAAGTATTACCTACATTTACGATCTCCATGACCTCTTTATCGGGGGCATTGGCATAATCCCAGACATCGCTATAACTTTGTGCCAAATAAATGCTCCCTCTGCCGGTATTCTGCGCAAATTTTCCCCATAGACTGTTTAGACACAACTTTGCACTAAAGCGCTTGCCAGGATTCTTTACAATTTGGATACGATCAAGTTGTATACCTTCGCGGTCGCGGTAACGTTGAATATAGGCAGACTTTTCATCTTCGGTATCAACTCCTCGCGGATACCCTGATGCCTCAACCTTATCCTTCAAAAAGGTGTTTATATATGGTGTGAAAAGGTTGGGTAGCTTCTGAAACCTCCACACCTCATGTATCTTCAGTATTCTATAACCATGGCGCACGGCTAGGGCCAACTCAGGACTTGTATATACGCCTGCCTCTGATCTTACGCTGGTGGGGTATACAGTATGGTTACATTCGCCGTTATCCTCTTCCGCGCACTTCACGCACAGGGGAAACATGAGCTTGTCGTCGATAACGACAGGTAAGATCGGCATCCATAAATTGCGTGGGGGGAGTACGTCTACGAAAGAGATCCCAAAGTAACGATCATTCAAATTTTTTGAAAATTCATTGATGGAGGGTAGGCTAGGTCCAACCAGTTTCTCAGAAGCGCCCACGGGGTACGGATTGCTCTTCATCACGTATGGGTATAAAGAACAGAAATCGTAGTAATGGAGCTTCACGCCCTCCGTAGGTGGGAAGTATAGTCTGAAAGGATTTGTACGTCCTCCAAACAAGCTATCACCACATTTGAGAGGATCCAGCACCATTGAACGCTTGATCGTTTTTATTTCCTCACGGTACACCTCGTCTGTCTCCATCCGTGCATCATATTCATGCTCCCACAAGACTTTGTGAGTGAAATGTGATCCTATAAGTTGATCGCGGGTGCGGGTCGATGCAAGACAGTCGGCAGGAGACCTACCGTGGATATCTCCGGTGATTCCGCACTCAGGACGGGGGCAACCATGCCACCAGCAACCGTTAAAGGAGTACACAGTCTTCACACCAGTGACACGGTTTTCACTTAACCCATCAACCCAAAAAACACGTCCATTAATCTTAATGGGTACTTCACCCGTGTTGCGGGCGTGCTTTATGTATACACCTGTCTGTTGCTGTAGGTGTATGAGCCAGTAAATAGCCTTGTGCCAGTAACTGCGGGGATTGTTTCGGTGAATAATGGCTAAGGTGTCTTTCGGCATGAAGTTATTCTTGAACACCGTAAAACATAATGATGCGATGGTGGTTGCGACTTGCAGTGGATCGCATTTGAAACGGGCTATGTACATCTTTCTAAAGGCCTGGAAACATACTCTAAGCACGCGCACATCATTCACGCAATAACGCTCACATTCATCAGCTATATTTTAAGGGCTACTTTCATTAAAACTGTCGTAGTATCGATCAAAGTCTTCACGTTCATCCATACAGTCAAAATAATGTTTGGGGGGTGGTGGGCCTACGTAGTTTAAAGTCTCGCTGGTGAGGAAAGTGTAAGGGAAGTATCCTTTGGAAATTTCAGCTGCTACTCCCATTACCTTGGGTAGGTTTGCTAATTTACAAGGTGTGAATAATAAAGTATCTTTAAATTGTACATTGCCTCTTATCTGCATCTGTATTAATTTGTTGCCTCTTTTCAATGGATCACCTGTAAATATCTCAGAGGATTCGTGTTCAAGCAACTCCTTATAAAGGAACTGCGTGTCAAACTTTGCCCCGTTATGGGCGAGAATATACACAGTCATTTTTTTGAACTTGTCGGCTAACTTGACAATATAGGACACAAATAGTTTCACAGGACTATCGCTGACATTCGTTTTAAAAACGTTTGTCCGTTTACCACATTTGGGGCACTCGTCACATTCGATATCCATACACTCATCACAGATAGTCTGGCTCACAAGTAAATGTGGAATTACCTCTTTGGTTTCAGCGTTCGTATATGTTTCTATATCGTAGTATACAGTTATACAAGGGTTATTTTTAGGCTTAGCATCTTTCATATAACATACATGCTTTACTCCATCCGCCTTATATTCCTCCTGGCATGTAGGACAGTGAATTACGTCACACTTGTGCTTAAATTTTCCCCAATTATCCATTGTGTGAAACATACCACATTCACAGATTCTCATTTTCCTGCACGTGCCAATTGATTTATGGAAATCAAAACAGCTATTATTGAAAAATGTGCGTCTACACACATCACAGTCTCTCTTCTCAGTTTCAACTACACGGCTTTCACATTTGGTGCTTTTACACTGCTCACATACCATGTGACATTTTTTACAATGTCTCACTATATCATCCGCAAACTCGAGGCACCGCTTACACAAATCATGATGTCTCCCATATTTTCGACTTTTGTCATAACTCGCGTAAAGCCACCTTATATTACGGATGGGGAGATACGTTGTCCCTGACAATCCTAAAATAAGTAGGGGCCTTGTACGATCTCTCACACAGCTTTTAAAAACATACACAGTCCTACGACGATCATCCAACCCAAACACAACTATGCGGACATTCATTTCCTGTTCTACCCTTCTCAGCTCTTCAGGACCCATATTACAGTCAAATTCAAGTTCACAGTCTACAGCTAGTTTACGGGCACGCTCCACGACTGTAGGCAACCAAATTTTTTGAGTTCGTGTATTTTGTACAGTAAACATACGTGCTAAGAGTACTGCTATAAAGCCGCAACCACGATCGACGTTTATATGCCGTCTATAAATAGCTTGAGAATTGAAGTTAAGAGTATACGGTATGGCACTATGACCCGCAACACGGTATACATGGTCAATTTTACCGTGAAGTTGTCCATATTGAAGGCTATACTACTTTGGGCGGCTTGCATTATACGCCCTAATATATATTCTACATCTTCAGCCGCCAAACGTCTAAATGGCACTATCACCCAATAATCGTCTACATCACCGTCATCTGACCCGAATCCAAAGAACAGACTCGTCCTGACTTCACGCTCGTCACGATTCTGAAGAGCAAACTCTATAATATGCTCTACAACCCGGCGTAGTCCGCGCTCAATTCCACTGCTATACATGACTCTAGGGTCGACCCTGACTCTATACCGTTTTCTAGTCAAGGCTGGGGTGGGGGCTGCGGATCGCACCAATTCCAGCGTTATACCATCCTCAACAGAACGGGGGGCGGCGGATGAATTAGTGGATATATTAGCGGAAGGTGCTGCTGATGGGGGCCCTGTTGCGTAGGAGGTTGATGGTTGGGGCTCTATTATTGTAGACTTAACAGAACGGGGGGCGGCGGATGAATAAGGGGATATATTAGGTGCTGCTGGGGGTGTTGTTGCGTAAGAGGTTGAGGGTTGGGGATCTATTACCGCTGCAACAGACGCGTATTTCGGTCGCTTTATACCTGACGTGGGTATCACATACCTCCGCTTTGGACATGTTACCGGTATCGCTGGTGAGGGTTCAGGGGAGGAGATCACAACTACACTGTCGTCGAGGTCATCCGTAATGATAGGCTGCTCTACCTCATCTTCATTCACGGTTCTGTGGGAGAAGAAATATAAGGATCAGCACTCAAAATTTGTAATATTTTGTAAATGACTCACTTAGGAGTGTGACGTGTTAGAAATGGACTCTGCAGAAAAATTCAGATTCACGAGCCCATCCACATGTATTATATCTGGACCTACAGGATGTGGTAAAACTGTGTTTATGCTTAAAATCATTAAAGAAAAGAGGGAGATGTTCTCGAAATTTGTGCATAAAGTTATATGGTGCTATTCGACGTATCAATCAGTGTTCAACGAGTACCAAGATGATATTTTGTTCCACAAAGGCGTATATGACGTTAATTCGTTAAAGGGAAATGAACATACAATCATTGTAATTGACGATCTCATGTTGGAGATGGATAAAACGTTTGCCGAGACATTTACAGTATTCTCCCACCATCTTAACATAAGCGTGTTCTTCATCAATCAGAATTTATTTTAAAAATAGATACATGCGCGATGTGTCGTTAAATACGCAATATCTAGTCTTATTCGCGCAACGTAGAGATGTATCACAAATTGGGGTATTAGCCAATCAAATGTTCCCGAATCAGCGTAAGGAGTTTTGGAAGTTTATAAAGAAGCTACAAGCACGCGTTACGGATATTTGCTTTGCGACCTTCATCCACGAAACACGTTTAGAGTGCTTCTGCGAACGAATATATTTCCAAACGAGCCTGAAACGGTGTATATTCCAGAATGACAAAGAGACTAAAGAAATACCGTGAATTAATAAAAATCTATCATCGACTGCCCCGGGCAATGCAGCAGATGTTTATTAAAAATATCGATGCCGACTTTTTAAAATGCATCTGTGAAATCTGTCTTAACGTTATAAATTGCAATGTATCAATGAAAACCCATCAGAAGGCTCGCCTACGCCGCTACAAGAACATAATACGTGCATTCGCTCGTAAAAGCCAAACTGTAGCGAAGAAAAAACGAATTATTGTACAAACAGGAGGGTCATTTCTCCCCATCTTATTTTCAGTTTTGGGTCCTTTACTGACTAGATTAATATAATGAAGAAAGTGGTAGTGATTCCCCACGAGGTGTACGCCTCACTGCAAAGGAATCCAGACACGTATCTAGATCCCCGTAAAAGCAGACTTAAAAGAATGGAAAGCGAATTGTTAGCCCTATTAAACAGTGAAAAAACACCTGATGAGAAAAGAATCTTATACCAAGAAGCTCTGCAGAAATTTCTTCACGAGTACGAAAATTATAAGAGCCCTACAGAGATTCCTGTGGTTATTAGGCACAGCACGGGGGACGATGGAGACATAGGATCTGTACCCGACGACACAGCTGACCAACCAAAAAGATTAGGCACACAACATATCGAACATGTATTAAAAAATACCCTCCCACTTACATTGAGGAGTAAAGGCTTAAGTCTTTATAATCTATTGAATGAGGATCCCGCCATACAATGGACCGATACAGGGGAGATCATTGTGGAAGGATCAAAGGTACAGGGATCGAATATCGTAGACATTGTACATGATCTGGTGAGAAAGTGGGATAGGCCATCACCATCAGGATAGAAGCATATTAAAGCAAGACTACAACAAATAAATGTCCCTAAAACATTGATAGGAAATCTGAACAGGTTAAAAGACTTGGAACATGCAACGCCTGTGACACAATTGAAGGCGCCGTCACCCCCGGCGGTAACACCTTTGAAGAGGAGCAAGAAGAGGTTAAACCAACCCTACCCACGTGCCTCTAAAATACGCAAATGGCTAACGTATTAACTAAACGCTATTATGACATTTCTACCCCATCCTCTTACGGCGGCGTAGATAGACTGTACAGAAGTGTTTACGGAGTAGGAAAAAAAGATGTTGAAAGATTGTTGAGGGAGCAGGACGCTTATACGCTTCATAAGCCTGTGAGAAAAAGGTTTAAAACAGCCAAGACAACGGCTTCCTCGATTGATTCTATTTGGCAAGCAGATTTAACAGACATGCAAAGATATTCTGTGTATAACGATGGTTACCGCTACATTCTATTCATAATAGACGTATTCTCTAGATATCTGTGGCTAGTTCCTCTGAAAAATAAATCACCTGAAACAGTTGCTAAAGCCACCAAAACGCTAATGTTAAAAGAAAACAGGGTTCCTGGCTATTTTTGTACGGATATGGGGAAGGAATTTATAGGCCGTGCTTTTCAGAACATGTTGACAGAGTTTAATATCAGCTATTACACAACCAATTCTATACATAAGGCTTCTTTAGCTGAAAGAGTTCAGCGCACCATAAAGGAACGCATGCACCGTTATTTTACACATAAAAACACATACAGATTTCTAGACATTCTGGAATCATTGGCATCATCCTACAACCGCTCACACCATCGCACGATTGGGGCAACACCTAACGAAGTTTTAGAAAGAGGTACGCTCCCGAGAAGAGATGGATCACCACCCACCACCACCACACTCTACGCGCTTCAAAATCAATGATTATGTAAGGCTGTCGCGTTCGGGGAATAAATTCGCAAAGGGTTTTGAGCAAGGATGGACACGCGAGATTTTTAAAGTTAGGGCTGTGAGACCTAAAGGTGAGATAATGATGTATTACATTGAAGATTTGAATGGGGAAGAAATCTCAGGAGGCTTTTACCGCGAGGAATTGCAGAAAGTTGCGTTTAATTTAGAAAAAAATGTGTTTAAAATTGAGAAAATTTTAGGAAGCAAAGGTTCAGGAAGGAGAAAAATGTACCTGGTGAAATGGCTAGGGTACCCAGAAAGCTTCAACACCTATATAAAAGCTGATGCAATAATGAAGCTTAAATAGTATGCAACATGGCTCCTAACCATTTCTACGTCACACTCCCGTCCTCCTCGTCCCTGTCTGTACACCCTAACAACACACTAGCCAACTTTGTAACAGAACTCCATGGGCACATTGAATTGGGTCGTGATTCGTATGAGGTGGGGATATGCGAAATTCAGCTGGACACCGTCTTTTTAAATATTGAACATAAAGAAACCGTTTTTACGATTCTTAGAGACATTGACGAGTGTGAAAAAGCTGGGGTAGCTATGGATGAAACTATGCGCATCGCTCGGACTAAGATTGCACGGTATTACAGTACAGAAGTAAGACTAGGGCCGGGTCAATATGGTTCGGCCGAGGATGTTGTGAGAGGCTTAAACGTAAGTTTAAGAAACTCAAACCTTACGAATGATTTAGTATATGAAATCGTAAACAACCCTGCACATACACTAATCCTAAAATCAAAGACTAACAGACGTCTTAAAGAACATAGAAAGTTCAAAATTCTAACCAATGGCCGCTATAGCGCAGCCTTCCAAAGAGACACATTTCACGAGACACAGTATAACTTGTCCAGATTAATGTATCAATTGAAGATGGAGAAATTGGCTGAAAGGTCCCCAGACATGTGCTATATTTACAGTAATATAGTGGAGCACCAGTTTGTTGGGGATACCCAGGCACGCCTGCTGCGCATTGCTCACATCCCCAACCATAGAGGAAGGAGTTTGAGTATTACATATGACAGACCCCATTATGTGAATGTCGCAACTAATTTAATAACCAATATCACAATATATATAAGAACGATTGAGGGCGAAAACTTCCCATTCGGTAACGGGAGCTTAACAGTGAAGCTACACTTTCGACGCACTGAGTTATAATGGATAGAAAGCCTTTCACCGTCTATCGAGGGATGCGATACCAGCGCGGTAGTGGACTTGGATCCATTTTTTCATCCATACTACGTACGGCTGTTCCTTTGCTGAAGAGGGGTGCCAGATACCTTGGAAGGAAAGCGCTACAATCAGGCCTTAACACTGCAGAAGACATATTGGCCGGGGCTAAACCTAAAGAAGCTCTAAAAAAACATTTAAAGCGTACACGGAACGAAATCATCAAAGATGCAAAGAGAAAAATGCGTGGTGGCGGGAAGAAGAAGAGGGCTCCCCGGAAGAAGAAGGGGTCACGTGGTATTAAACGTAAAAGGCTATCAAAAAAGAAATGCTGTAAGCGAATGAAACCTATGGTTGACCACTTTTTTGACTGATATAAGCTAAGGATTGATCTCATGAATCATAGTTTGTTTACCACTTGTCGAGAGAGGAGTCACTATTTCGCCATGGCACGCTTCATCCACCCATGTAGTTCACAATGCTGTAAATCGGAGCTCTCCTTTTTGAGCTCCCGCCAACCCAAGTTTCTATTGAGCACAGTGACTTTATTACAATTAACCCTTTAAACACAATTAGTTCCCCGAGTGCACCTATAGAATTCGTGATACCCAGCTCAGGTCCTTACTTTTTTGATCCAAGCTGTGTGCACATGTACGCTAAGCTACGTATAGCCCATTCTGATGGAACGGTCTGCGATGACAAATATGCTGTATACCCTGAAACAAACTTTCTGCACGCCATATTCAACCAGTGTGACGTATATTTAAATCAGACCAACATATCGGCAGGCACGGGGTACTATCATCTACGAGCCTATTTGGAAAATGTCCTCAACTTTTCCAAAGAAGCGAAGGCTACCTTTTTAAGTGCGGAGGGATATTATCAAACTAAAGATGAAAATAGTATAAAGGACAAATTTAAAAATTCTAAAAGAAAATATACGAGTGTTTTGGACGGTTGCACACAGATTTCACTTTCCAGGAGAAGTTGCTTGTGAACGGGGTGGATATGAAAATAAAGCTCACCCGCACGAGTCCTGAGATCTGCTTAAATCTGGATGCGAATCAAGAAGAGGGTGCAAACCCGTTGTGGTTCACATTATGGACACATACCTCCGCGTACGGCGAGTGAAATTAAGTTCACCAAAACAACTAGAAATTGAGAAAAATTTACTAAACGCTACAGTGAAATATCCTATTAACAGAGTGCAGATCAAACTATATACGGTTCCTGCAGGGTTGGCATCGAAGCAGATAGAAAACATTGCCCTGGGAAATCTTCCTAAAAGGATATTAATCGGCATGCAGGACCACGCTTCGGTGAATGGAAAATATAAAAAGAGTGCCTTTAAATTCGAGAATTTCGGACTTAAAAATATAACTCTATACGTTAATGGCACTGCTTTGGGTGGAACAATGGGTACGGACTATTCATCAGACGCTGTGTTACCTCTTTGTGCCAGAGCCTATAGTAATCTGACCCATATTGCAGGTGATTGTGATGAGCTTGGTAATGGGGTAACGCAGGAAGAATTCATTGATCAATTTAACCTTTACCCGTTTGACATTACACCTGACTTATCTGCTAGCGTAAATACCCATTTAACCCCACAGCAGAGCGGAAACATCTCAGTGCGGCTGGAATTCGCCAAGCCTATAGACGCTCCTATTAGTGTACTAGTATATCTCGAATCGCAAGCCCTAATAGAAGTAGATAGATTTAGAAGCGTTATCACTGACTTTTAAAATGGATGCTAATACACTTCAGAAAGTAATGGAGCGAGTCACACGTTCCAAATTTATCGGCGTGTTTGCGAAGAATGAAACATTGAGTTTGCCAAGTACGCGAGAATGCGGTAGTCTTATTGTGAACACAGACATCATCGGTAATGAAGGGATTCACTGGATCGCTGTCTATTTTAAAAATAGACAGCGCCTGTACTATTTTGATTCACTCGGTACTCAACCCTGGAGTGACCCTATTATTGTAAAATTTCTCGCTCAGTTACATATTCCCGAAGTTGTGTGGACCCCATTTCGCATGCAAGGATATTTTACTAATGTTTGCGGAATGTACTGCGTCTCATTTCTCATGCATATGTCAAATGATAAAGAATTTATAAATTTTTTAAATTTATTTGACCCGTGTCACACTCGCCGAAACGATGAAATGGTATGCAGACAGATAAAAAACCGTTTTCCAATTGTACGTACTCGTTGTATATTATAATGTTTTTGTTCGTATATTTGTAACGATATATTCTGGTTGTTTATTGTACTGATTTCTTTCATTTAATAAATTTATGAAAATATATGTGTCTTCTTATCCCAAAAAGATCGAAAAACACTTACATTATTTCGGTGTGACATTGTTGACTGATCAGTATATCCTCCCTATTCCGAGATTCTTCAAAAGATTGTATAACACGTGTCAAATCCTCATCGGACCTTAAAGGAATAATGCTTTTAAAACATATACAGAGTATACAGACAGATCCCCATTATGTGAAGATATCTTTGGTTCGAGGATTGAATGCCATAAAAATTTCGATTTTAGCATAATGGGGATAACCAAATAACATTGATTGACATTTTTGGCGAGTATCTATTTGACGAGATACTACAACTCTCCATATATAAAAACGAATTATAGACACTTACATTTCTATGGTAGCCCCTGCGTCGGGTTGTAAGGAGCGTCACTGCAAATATCTTCTACGGTTTGCGTTGAAAATAATTCGCCACGGTCAATCGCATTGAAAAGACTAATTGCGGTTAATGCTGCAGTATCACGTTCTTCATACAATTCCGGGGAGACGTACAGGTCCATGGTGGAGGATGTGTGACATTGTTGACTGTTCAGTATATCCCCCGTATTCCGAGATTCTTCAAAAGATTGTATAACACGTGTCAAATCCTCATCGGACCTTAAAGGAATAATGCTTTTAAAACATATACAGAGTATACAGACAGATCCCCATTATGTGAAGATATCTTTGGTTCGAGGAATTGAATGCCATAAAATTTCGATTTTAGCATAATGGGGTAACAAAATAACATTGATTGACATTTTTGGCGAGTATCTATTTGACGAGATACTACACCCCATCCATATATAAATTCTAATTATAGACACTTACATTTCTATGGTAGTCCCTTGCGTCGGATTGTAAGGAGCGTCACTGCAAATATCTTCTACGGTTTGCGTTGTAAATAATTCATCACGGTCAACCGCATTAAAAAGGCTAATTGCGTTAATGCTGCAGTATCACTCTCTTCATACAAGTCTGGGGAGACGTACAGGTCCATGGTGGAGGGAATGATTATTCACTGACGCGAAAATAGCTACTGTTACTCCAAACTGAAAAATATCCCCTTTTATATGCACAATCGCCAAGCTCCGCCCCAAAAGACCAGATGTTCGTAGTGATTGGCTGCCGATGTAGCTGGGTGGAGCTATGACGTGTACCAATCCGCTATAACGGGACCGGACGAGTAACATATATATTTTCACCAATAGATTTAATGCTCGTATTCTCCTTTGAAAATTATTTGGTATTCGTATAGAACTTTTGATACTGATTCCAAATATGGTTTCAGAATTTTCTATCACCCATAGTTTTCGAGAAATATTTACTCAGAATTTCCCGCATCATTAGTCACTAATGTAATCGAGAGGTTATAAAGAAATATATCCTAATTATATTTTAAAAGAACATTCGGTTTCAACGTTAAACTGTGGGTCTAAGGTGGGGTGAAAACCTTTCCAATTGCGCTAGGGGACAATTATTTGGTGTTTCATTTTGGCACTGAGTCAGGTTTCAGAATTTTCTAATGTTAAACTGTGGGTCTAAGGTGGGGTGAAAACCTTTCCAATTGCGCTAGGGGACAATTATTTGGTGTTTCATTTTGGCACTGAGTCAGGTTTCAGAATTTTCTAATGTTAAACTGTGGGTCTAAGGTGGGGTGAAAACCTTTCCAATTGCGCTAGGGGACAATTATTTGTTCTTATAAAACTTTGGTACAAAGCAATTGATCGGTACAAGGCTGAGCTCACCTACACCGTTCACCCTGAAGAACTATTTCTTTATATAACGCGCAGTTGTCGTAACGATTTAGAAGATTATTTCAATTGCCGCTATGTTGAGTGAGTTCACGATTGAAAAGCTCGAGTCGGTAGAATAAACCCTCGATTGGAAAAGCGTGTTTACAAACTTGTGTTTAATAATGTAGCTAACGATGAACTCTTTGTGCGTGCTTTTGATTGTATTCTAGACGTATTTAAAGATGACTTACCAACCGGTTGTAAAGTGGGAACAAAAATAGTACTGAACGATATGAAAGCCCTTCATATCGAGTACAGGTTTCCCTGTACTTTAAGCGGTGAAATATTATTAAGCCGCATATACTGCGTAATGCAGAGCAATAATGATGTAATTGTAAACTCGTACAAGCATATCCCGTTATTTGAACAAAACTCTCTCTCTCTCTCTCTCTATATATATATATAGGGTGAACCAAATGTAGGTGGACAGTAAATGATAACGTTTATTTTGAGAATACATATTTAATTTTTTTGTATACTATAATACAAAATAAAATTTAAATAAATTTAGTTATAATATTTAAGATAATATAACACAAACACCATAGTTATAATGAACACCATAGTTATAATATAATATAACACAAAACGTATTCAACCTACTGTCCACCTACTTTTGGTTCACCGTGTATATATATATATAATTGTGGGCATATCTAAGAAATGGAGTCGAGAGAGGTTTTGTTCAAGCTGTCTATCAGAAAGGTCATTGTGGTCATTCGAGTTGGGCAGATTCTCGGAATTCCTTACCTCTAGCGAATTGAGTTTTGGTTAATTTCAACTTTTAATTGAATTGTTTCGTAAATTTTCATATTGTTTCAATTTTTTTCGCATGGAAAGAGACTCGTGTGTTTCGTAAATTTTCATCTCGATGCAACTTAGATATTATATATATATATATATATATATATAGAGAGAGAGAGAGAGAGAGAGAGAGAGAGAGAGAGATAGGATCTGTAGTTAATCTTACGCGAGGTATGAAAATCCGGAAAAAATGCCAAATGTATTATTTTAAAATGAAACTGTAATTAATAATTAATGTATTTTTTCTAACGAAGACCGAGTTACCAGATACCACTTTTTACCATTATTATGGTGAGTTGTCTCCAACTAAAAGATTTCGTTGTGAACAGCAGCTCATAACGAGAGACCTTCCCCCCAATCCCTGATAAGTCTCCCTTCACATCAAATGAAGAGAAATTATGAAACACACGCTTGTTTCTTAGATATGCCCACAATTATATATATATAATGTATATATATATATATATATATATATATACTCGTACACTCCCCAGCTGTGTTTGTATATGAACAACTCGCACACACACACACACACACACCGGAAAGAGTTTAATATCAGCTATTACACAACCAATTCTATACATAAGGCTTCTTTAGCTGAAAGAGTTCAGATATATATATATATATATATATATATATATATATATATATATATATATATATATATGTATCATAAGCTGCTTAAAAGACTATATATAATTATAGTAAACGAAATAAACTAGTTAACCATAAAATTAATTATTTTCTATTATGAAGTTTTCGAAGGTAGACTATGTTATTTGTTTCGAAAAGTTTAAGTTCAATGAAGTTAATGTTAAATTTGCTTCTAAACTAAAATTAAATGTTATAAAATAAATAATATGTATATATATATATATATATATATTATATATATATATATTTACCTAACATAAGAAAAGAATGTGTATATATATATATAATAATATATATCTAGCAATCCGATCATTGCAAAAAAAACTGGAAAGGTATGCAATTAATAAAGGTGTATTTAAACAGAATTTAATTGGAATTACTATCGTCATATTGTGTTACACAATGGATGATTAATATTTCTGGAATACATGGCGCTATCTGGCAACTGAACACATTGCGCTATCTGGCAACTGAACACATTGCGCTATCTGGCAATTCAGCCAGAATAGAGGCTTATAAAAGACCGCGAAGTTGGTGAAAGACTCATTCCACCTCGGCTCCCAGCCGAGGAAGGACCTCTGGTCCTTCTCTTTCAGGCCCTTTGGTAAAACCCCTTAGTGGCCTCTTAGGTTAGGAAAACGAAAATATCTTGGGGGAGAACTCCTCTCTCTCCTTCAGGTGTCTCTCTCTCTCTCCTACAGGCGTCTCTCTCTCTCCTACAGGCGTCTCTCTCTCCTTCAGGCGTCTCTCTCTCTCTCCTTCAGGTGTACCCCTCCCCCCTTGGCTCAGTCAACTGGCTGATTCAGCCAACTGGCTGATTAGGAGCCTATAAAACAACGCCTACTCGGCTGAAGTCTTAATGTGCACTTGGCTCCTGCCAGGTGAACACCTCTCCTCCTTTCTCTCTGGCCCTTTGGGGGGAATAGCTTGGGGGAGGCCTCCAAGTTGCACGCCCCTTGCAACCTAGGTTGGCAACAAAGGCCAGTACTCTTTTTTTCTTTCTTTTTTTCTTTTTTTCCCTTTTTTTTGCAACCCCACCCCCCTTTGTAACACCCCCACCCCCCTTTGCAACACCCCAACCCCCTTTGCAACAACCCCACCCCCTTCGCAACATTACATAATAACCTGCAACATTCTTGCACTCTCCCCTTTTGCGGCTATACTACTGAAGAGCACGCAGTACCCAGGGCCGGATTAAGGCATAGGCCAGTTAGGGGCCGCGCTTTGAGGTGCCCGCCCTTTATGTAACCGGTGACTGTAAATGTCTCTGTAGCCGGCCGATTTAGCGACAGATGCAGTGCATTCTTTGACTTATAAGGCAATCGCGTTGCGATGGCTGCGGTTGGTACAGAGGACGCTTAACTAGGACCGAGTATTCTCTTTTATCAATAAAACAAAATATGCCGAGGCCAAAAGTTAGAAGTTGGCCAACTTCAGTAGATACCCAGATGAGAACAAGTGCCAAATATTTTTTTATTTGTTTTATCCTGATAATGCTAATATTATTCATATATGGTATTGTTTTAGATAAATGTATGTAGTGAAACTATTTGCATTTTGGAACATATTTGGAAGGTAGTCAAGATACAGTTGGAGGACTATATCTGTAACAGGATTATTTAGGCTAACAGGACCTACACTGCTAATGTTATAGCCTACATTAATATCTCTATATTTAATCTTTTTTAACGCAAAAAAGATTCGCTCTCTCTCATTTTTAAAAGTTTTGGACATTATCTAATTTCAAAACTCGGGAGCTATACTTATGATGACAAATTGCAAAGTATGGTGGCTTCTTGTCAGTGTTGCCAACATTATCTCCTGAGAGTAAGGCTAGATTAGAAGAAAATATAGGCTATAAAGGCTATAACCCTAAAAAAATAGGCTAAAAAATAGGCTAAACATTTTACTTACATTATGACAAAAATAGTGTGTCAACATCATTTAAATCCTTATCGGAATCATGTTCTGTTTCGTCAGCATTCTCGTAAGTTAATTTGGTCCCTATGTTTTGAATTATGTTTTGAGGTAAACTGTATGAGTAACAACTTTTCAGCTCTTCTAATTCCAGCTCGAATGCTAAGTATTGCATTTAAAAGGTCTCTCTTCATTCTGTTTCTCTGTTTACTTTTAACGATGTTCATCTGGCTAAAAATTCTCTCCACTTCAGCATTAGAATGGGGGATGCACAAAACACGTCTAGCTACAGCAGCAAGCCCTCTGAAGGGATTAGATCCTGCTGCATCAGTATACACTGAAACCTCAGCCCAAAACTTTTCAGTGTCATGAATCTGTTCCCATTTTACAAGTATTAGATTATTCCATTGAAGATTTATTTGACTAATGTTACTGGAAGGTTCACTTAGTTCACTTTATAATAACAATTTACACTATAAAATACACATTCACGTACAAGAAGAACTAACAACGACTGAAACCACTTCTATCAAATCAGTACAAGATGACACTCTTCCGACGTAATTGTACGTATTTTGACACGCTACAACGTGAAAAAACATCTTAGTACGCTCGCAATCTATACTATAATAAGAGAGCTGTCCGTCTGTCTGTCCGTCACACTTTCAGAAATTGTGAGAAAAAATTGTGAGAAAAAAATTCAGAAATTGTATTACGGGCGGCCATGTGAAGCTCAAGATTTTCATGACTGTGTTCTTTTCTGTAGTTTAGCCTGTCTGTTTGTCTGTTTGTGAAATTTATCCCGGGCAGTAATGGGGGAAGGGTGGGGGTGGGGGTAATGGGGGATGGGTGGGGTAATGGGGAGGGGGTTAGCCCCCAAGTTGCATGAATGGGGGTGAGGAAGTTTTGGGAGATACCAGATTCAGAAATGTTGACACAATGTGAAGCTCAAAATTTTCACGGCTGCGTTCTTTTCTGTAGTTTAGCATGTCTAACCGTCAGCGAAGCGACGGGAACTGTACTAGTTTGATATGAAAAGAGGCTAGATTAAGGCTAAATTAGAACAAAAAGTTGCCAGATTTAAGGCCATAGGCTATTAAGTAAAATAAAAGGCTAGCCGAAGCTAAAATAGGCTAAATCTAGCCTGAAAAAGGCCAAGTTGGCAACACTGCTTCTTGTCCGTAATTCTTATATTTTATGATACTTACTGGCACCATTTTCAGATATTGCCAGAAACTGCCATAGGTTATAAGTACAATACCACACTGATGGTTTTATTTAGTGATGTACCGATTTCAAAATTTAACCGATCCCGATTCTTTACCTATATTTTAAAAAATCAATTCCCTTCATAATTTTCACTAATCTAATGTGAAACTTTCAATTTTCATATTTTTACATTTCAAATTTATTTGAATGTTTTTGCTTAGTTCACTTCACAATATACACAGTACGGTACCAGAATTTGTTACTCGTATATCGTAACTAAAATGATGCTAAATAGTTTTATTACTCAATAAAATGCTAAAATAATTTTTTAGTTTCATAAACTGAAAACCAATATTTAAAGTAATTGTTTTCCTTATGTCGAACATGTTTCTTTCTTCAACAATCAAAATTTTTCATTACAAGCAGGGCACCTTAGGTGCCTAGGTTACCCCTTTAGGGGGAGGTCATTCTCCCTCTCCCCCAAAACCACCTCACCCCCCCTTTATGCAACTTGGGGGAGCTAACCCCCACTGTCGATTCAATTATTTGGTCAATAAAACTACAGAAAAGAACGGTCATGAAAATCTTGAGCTTCGCATTGCCGCCCGTAATAATAATAATAATGATGAAAAATATAAAGTTGGTGAATAAATTTAGAAAAGAATGTAGCCATCAAATTTTTTAGCTCCGCATCGGAATCAGGATAAGTAAAAAAAAAAAATGTGACAAGTTGTATTTGAAATTTAACTGCTTCGTGAGCTTCAAGTAAAAGCTGTGAAGCTGCATTTAAAATTTAAGTGATTCGTAAGCTAATTGTAAAAGTTAAACTCTAACTTGCTTAGAGAATATCCCGCCCGTAGAACAGGTATTTTTGCTTGTCTTACTATAATTCACCTAATGTCTGTCCGTTTGTATGCAGAAAAAACTTTTTCGTTTCTGAAACGATTTCGATCAAACTTCGTATGTTGGAGAAGGGTGATGAATGAAAATATGTGTGAGACCAGCACCCCCGCCTCAATTACTGGGCCTGGAGGCCTCAGCACCACAATAAAACTATAGAAAAGAACGCAGCCATGAAAATTTTGAGCTTCACATTGTGTCAAGATTTGTGAAACTTAATATTTTCGTGACTATAGTTTTATTGTGCTCAGCCCCCCCCCCCCCATTACAACACGTTCTACACTCTCTGCCCCAACAGCCTTAGGCACACTTACAGAAATTACAAGAAAGCTGATTGGGAACAGTTCAAAATACAGACCGAGGAACAATTCACCACATTAAACAGCACACGCATCATAAACATCAATACAACACTCAAGACATTTAATCAGATCATCAATAATGCAACCAAATACATACGCAAGGGCAACATTAGGAAATACAACCCAAATTACACTAGAGAAATAGCCCACCTCATAAGGCAACGTAACAACCTCAAACATAACACACAAACACCACACACACATGAGCCATAAAACAGCAGATACAACAGCTCAACACAGAAATAAACAACAAACTCAAAAAAAAAAAAAAACATTTAGAGAATTCATAACAACACTAAACCACTCCACAGATACAGCCAGGCCACACAAGACTATAAACAACATTACCCACTCTAACAGCGGCATTCACACCTGACACGCGGCTATCTGTCGCAACCAAAATAATATCCCAACATATACACAACAAGCTAACATTCTAGTTAATCACTACGCAAAGATAAGTCACTTAAACAGACAACAACCAGAAACACGCAGACAGACAAACAGCCAGACACAAGAAAACCTACAGACTCGACACGACCATTACACCCTTTAATACAGACCAGACCACCAACATCATCAAAAACATTAAGAATTCGAAGGCTACAGGACCAGACAACATATCTAACATACACCTTAAACACTTGGGCCCGCAGGGAATACTAGCTCTCACAAACATCAGCACATATTCATCCCAACACTGTATTATTCCTGACATATGGAAACAAGGTAAAATTATTACACTACTCAATTTCCTCAAACCAAACAAAAATCCAACAGAACCAGCTTCCTATAGACCCATTACTTTACTATGCACACCTTCCAAAGTAACAGAAAGACTACTCTTACAAATTACCAACCCACACATACCACAATCGCCTACTCAACACGGATTCAGACCTCACCACTCAACCACGACATTACTCACTAACCTCACGCAGCACATCATGGATGGCATCAACTCCAGACGACCAGCTCAACGTACACTATTAGCAACAATAGACATTAGTAAAGCATTTGATGCTACCCCACGCTTCCGTCTCATAAACAAAATACTCAACACAAACTCGCATGTCACATTTAATGGCAAGTCATCCAAAAACAAGCTTTTTCCGAACGGGGTCCCTCAAGGCTCTGTTCTCTCACCAACACTGTTCAACTTATACATGCATGACATTCCAACACCTATAGATAACAAGCTTACCTTTCATCATATACAGATGACATCACTCTAACATCCAGCCACAACAACATCGACACAGCTACAAATATCCTACAAACATACATAAATAGTATACAAGACTGGCTCACACACAATAGACTCAAAGTAGCGCCCACAAGATAACTCCACAGCTTACACTAAACAACACCAACATTCCACACACTCACAGGACCAAAATACTTGGGGTCACATACAACACATCATTATCTTTTGCAAACCACATTCAGGACATTAAAAACAAATGTCGTCAAGACTTAACACGCTTAGGGTACTAACAGGCACAAACTTTGGACACCAGCAGGAAAAAACAACACTCATATACAAACAATATATTCGCTCAGTTATGGACTATGCTAGCCCATGCTGGGCACCCATTATCTCAAACACACACATAAACACCTTACAGACAATACAAAACAACGCACTTCGTATCATTACAGGATGCACTCAAACAACACCAATAGAACACCTGCACACAGAAACAAAAATACTGAAAGTCAGGGAACATTTAGACATGAGGGGAACACAATTCATGGCAGCAGCGACAACTAACCCACAACACCCTTGCCACTACATGTACAATCATGCACCAACACCTCGCACCATTAAGGTAACACCAGAGAGAGACATTATAACCAAATACTCCACTCCATACCACGCCCCACAGACATCACACAGTACAGAAAACACATACACACACACCTAACCCACAAAGCACTGACACGACTCGGTCCGAATGCGGTCCTAGGTGCGAAGCCGCCACCCATTGACAGGTCAGAGATCAGCCTGAGCAGATCGGATCGAGTTAACTTAGCACGATTCCGATGTGGACATCACCCCCAACTTACAGACATATAAACATAGACTAGCTAACTCCACAGACGACACCTGCCACCTGTGCCAGGACACACCACAAACAATTGAACACATTATGACAGACTGTACCGTTCTAGCACAACATAGAACATGACACAACAACACTAGTGCGCTGAACCTCTGGTCCACTCCGGAGAGGGCGATCGGTTACCTGCGTGCCTCCGGCTTGGTTGATCAGGGTGGGCTGATCGGCTAACCAACAACAACAATGCGCCCGAAGGCCCCAGCATCGCAGGTCTAGCTAAATGGGCCCGTAGGGCTCTGTTTAGCTAGTTATTAAAATGCTTAAAATAAAGTCAACATGATAAGATGGCTTAAAATATAAATTATAAAGTACAACTTAATATAGAATTATTATTAATATAGAGTAGGAAATGACAATAGTTTGGAATATTTAGAGCTTAGCTAGTCAGAGAAAATGTAAATTTATGGGCAACTTAACTTATTAAGTTTCGCGTTTTTCATGAATGCAAAATATTTTTATATAATTACACTTTGAAATAAGTATAAATTATCATAAATAGGCTAGTGTTTTTTTATGTTAAATTTTCTATAAATATAGCGTTTGTTTTGTAATGAAAATTTAAAAATGTCAAAGAATCGGTGAGAGAATTGGCAAATTTGGCCGATGCCGATTAATCGGTACACCACTAGTTTTATGAATTTAATTTCATTTTAAATCCTGAAATTTGTTGAAAATATTATATATATAATATATATAATATATATATATATATATTATAATATATATATATATATATATATATACAGTATATATATATACTGGGTGATCCAGATAAATGGGACCCATAAAAAAAAGCCAAATATTCTTAATATTTAATTCCTTTCATAAAAACTATATATCATTCGAAAGAGTAGAGTTACAAGTTTATTATGAAATATTTTTTTTTAAAATGACTCCTTTCAAATGTGTTCCATTAGTTGCCAAGCATTCCAGTGTTCTCGCTTGTAAGTTCTGCATCACTTTTGCAAGTGTGTGCGGTGGTATGGCCTGTATCTCATTTGTGATGGCGGCCTTCAATTCTTGCAAGGTCGTTGGGTTATTTCTGTAGACCCTACTCTTTAAAACTCCCCAGATATAATAATCTAAGGGAGAAAAATCCGGAGACCTTGCGGGCCATTCAACGTCTCCAAATCTTGAGATTAACTCGCCTGGAAACGTTTGACGCAAAACTGCCATGCAGTTCCTCGTGGTATGGCAGGTAGCTCCGTCTTGTTGGAACCAGTGGTTTTCTAGACAAAGATCTCTTAATTTAGGAATAAGGAAATCGGTCAACATTTTTCGTAGCGATCACCATTTACAGTGACCGTGTTTCCGGTGGAATCCTCGAAAAAGTACGGCCCTATGATCTGAGATGCAGTAAGACCACACCAAACAGTTACACGCTGACTATGCAACGGGATTTCGGTAATATTCAATGGATTTTCTGTTGCCCAGAAACGACAATTTTGTTTGTTTACAGTTCCATTCAAGTGAAAATGGGCTTCGTCTGACATAATCAAAGTTGCTAGAAAATTGGTGGTGTCATTTACCTTCTGTTGGATCCATTGACAGAATTGTCGTCTTCGTGCGAAATCTCCATCGTTTAGTTGTTGCACTGTTTGAATTTTATATGGAAAGAGCATTAAATTTTGCTTGAATATACGGTGTGTTGTTGTTCCATATCCAACTCCTAACAGCTGAGAAGCACGTCTGATGCTTATGTTAGGATTATCCTGTACAATTTCATGAGTTCTGTTAATGATCTCGTCTATCCTTGCTGTGCGCACTCTTCCAGTTGGTTTTCTTTTTCCAATGCTGCCAGTTAGGGAAAAATTTCTGACACACCGACGGATTACTTTCTTAGAAGGTGATTTTGACATCTGAAAATTTGTCTTGAAAGATCTTTGAGCTGAAACTACACTTCTTCCATGCTCATAATATTGCTCAGTTATGAAACGCAGCTGTTCCACAGTCCATGCAGTCATCTTGAAGGGTTAGTTTTAACTAACACTTTTATTTTGTTTTGTATCTTATCTTGTCTTGTATTGTCAAAACCTATACAATCCTGTACAAACTTGTAACTATCCTCTTTCGAATGATGCGTATGATTTTATAAAAGGACTTATACTTTAAGAGTTACAGGGGTTTCTTTTGGGTCCCATTTCTCTGGATCACCCTTTATATATATATATATATAATGTTAAACACAGACCGTGCATGGAACAAGGAACTCTTCTGGGAAATTACATCCACTATAGTTCGAATAAGTAATGATAAACGACAAATACTATAGTTTTTTCTTTTTCATGATGGAAAACCCAACGTGGGCACCGGGTTACTCGCAAAGAGACCCCAAAATATAGCTTCCCTCACCAGCTATCTGCAAAGCAGATTGGATCCAGCTTTGAGACTGGATCTAGGGTTTACAGCTTACACCTAGCCTACTACATTCAGAACTTCAATATACGCAAGAAACTCGTTGCATTCACGTCGGATTGAATACATCAAAGGAAAAGGGGTAACTATTGTATTTTTAGCCAAAAAACAAAACTTAAACCTCAACCGGGACATTGAGCGTCCACTTTTCAAGGCACATAACACGTCCGTTTAGTATGCACAAACTCATAATGGTCCCCTGAGAAACTTATATGTTAAACACAGACCGTGCATGGAACAAGGAACTCTTCTGGGAAATTACATCCACTATAGTTCGAATAAGTAATGGGCTTTCCATCATGAAAAAGAAAAACTATAGTATTTGTCATTTATCATTACTTATTCAAACTATAGTGGATGTAATTTCCCAGAAGAGTTTCTTGTTCCATGCATGGTCTGTGTTTAACATATAAGTTTCTCAGGGGACCATTCTGAGTTTGTGTGTGTGTGTATATATATATATATATATATATATATATATATATATATATATATATATATATAGTATTAAGCAATATAGTGTTGATGTATTTCAATATATATATTTGTATTTACCACATTTTGTATTTCCTTAATCAAATTTTATTATTAAATTATTAAAATACAATTTTTCAGCTTACCTAACTGATGACAGCATAAGGGCCTCTAACAAAATTATGGCCGAGGGCTTCGCATTCCCTTAATCCGGCCCTGGCAGTACTCAACTTTCGATACATTCCCATTCCTTTTCTGTCCAACACTCTAATCGTCTAATGGAAAGGTTAATCGGGATTTTCAACCTTTCGTCTACTCAACGGTCAACTGTAGAACAATCTTTCTCAATCCATCTTTCCTCCAGTCTTTGACCCTCAATCTTTCAAACGCAAAATGTCTAGGCATCTCGAAAACCTTGGACCTTGATTTTTGGCTCTCTTCCTCCTCTATTGGGGAGGGAGCATTTTTGCGGGCGTTCGCTCTTGGCCCCTCCTTCCTGCATACAAATATATATATTAAATTAAATTGGGTCACCTATATTTAAAATGATTCTGATATGGTTATCGGCGCTATTATTTTTGACCGAACATTTCAGTTAAGAGTTTGTGTAACTCAATGATCCTATAATATTTGTTCTACTGTCCATCTGTCAGTATAAAAAATAATCCAAGTTCAACATGCGTTATATATAATTAATGCTGATACTCTCGGCATCTCCATTGTTTACTTTTAGCACTGGGAAAAATGTATAGCAAATTTCTTTTGATCAGTCAGTCGTATAATATTTCAATAATATATTCGTTGTTGTTGTTGTTGTTGTTGTTTAGCCGATCAGCCCACCCTGATCGAGCAAGCGGGCGGCACGCGGGTAACCGATCGCCCTCTCCGGAGTGGACCAGAGGTTCAGCGCACTAGTGATGTTGTGTTGTGTTCGTTGTTGTGCTAGAGCGGTACGGGCTGTCATAATGTGTTCAACTGTTTGTGGTGTGTTGAATCACTTTGCTGACTTGTGTGTAGTTGGAAATATCAATAAAAATGTATCAGTATTTAAGTATCTCAAGTGGCTCATTCTTATTCTGTGTGTGTGTGTGTGTGTGTGTGTGTGTGTAATAGACTTACGCCCTAAATTATATGTACTTCCTATTCACATTTAAAAATATTTTCCCCAACTACTTTCATCAGTTCCCTTATTTCTTCAAGTGGGCGCCAGCGGTGTTGCCATTTTCATGGTGAGGAGCCTAACCTTCCGCCACTCGATGGCTCCTAATGTTAAACTTTTATTCCGATTTTTTTCCCTTCTTTTTTATCTAAATTTCAAACTTGAATGATTTATGGTAGGTCTATCGACTAAATTTGCATCATAAAGTTATAAAACATATGAGATTCCCTGTCTGTTTTATTTCTTACATGATGAATTTATTTTATAAAAACAGGAACGAAAAATTGTGATAAAAGCGATAATATAAAACAGATTTTGTACAATATATTTTTATCAAGAAAATGTATGCAGCAAAAAAATGTATTTTTATTTATTTATTTCAAGTGATCTATTTTTTCTTTATTTCTGTTGCATCTTATTCACATATACTTTTATTTATTGTTTTATTTTCCAGTTGGACTGGGTTCGTACATAAAATTTTGCATAAATAATCATTAACCAATAATACAATTTGCATATGGGGCCATGTTTTCTATCATACAAGACCACGCATATAAATTATCCATCCTTCGTTTGGAAAATCTCAATTCGGTAATGTTTATAGCTTATATATATATATATATATATATCCCCGCAAGGGGGTTCTAAGCTCGTGCTCTTGAGTGCTCTTTGTGCTCGTTTGTACGTGCTTGTTCCTGGAGGTTTCACGTGCGCCCTCCCGGCCCTAGCACCCAAGGATGATGGGGTTCGACCCTGCAGTCCTTGTCATCCTTGGTCTTTTTCCACTTCGACTGTCCCCTCCACCCTTTCTTTTTCCTCTGTCTTTCCTCTCACTTTTTCTTTGTTTTTCCGCCGAGATATGCCCTTTTAAATAGAGGCGAATCGGTTCTTCCCGAACTTAAAAAAAATATATATATATATATATATACATTCATGCATGATGTGTATATATATATATATTTTTTTTTTTTTTCTTAGCTATTATTTTTAACAAGAATTTAGGCTTCAGAGCAATTCTTGCCTTATCATGTAATATAAACATTTCCTGTAAAGCAGCTTAAATAAACAGAATATCCCTTATCATATGCGTTCTTTTTGCTGTAAGAAGGATGCGTAAGTCCTATTTATATAAACATAAATGTTGTTTACCAAATTATCATCGTCATATGGTAACTTTTAAGTTTTCAGAAGGGGCAGAGTTGTAATAGGCCAAGCAGGGCTTTTTTATCCGATTTTTTTTATCTTGGTTTCATTCACTGTAGATTTTTAAAAATTATATATTTTTTTAGATAATTTTACGCGCAGAATTCAATTTTGGCCTTTCTTAAATGTGGAAATTAACCAAAACTAACATATATATATAAACCCTAACCCAGGGGTGTACCTAAAGTATTTGGCACCCGGGGTGGATCCTTCCTTTGGCACCCCCCCATGAATAATTTTAAAATTTAAACACAGAAAAATATATTATGTTTGCAAGTAGATTTTTAAGCAGTATAGTACTATCATAAGCAAATTGGAAATAAGAAAAATGCAGGACATTAAAAATTCAGTGAACAGGTAATACTGCATTTTATTTTATACAAAAAACAGGAAATCCAGTCTCGACGCTCAGCCTATTCTTCAAAGGTAAACAGAGAGGAGTCACGGTCTCTGCTTTCGAGCCTTAATTTCTGCAAATTGATCAATGACCTCATCAAAATTCACCTTCTTTGCATATTCATGTTCAATTGAAAGTAAAGCCAGATTTGTCAATCTTGTCTGACTCATGGTCGAGCGAAAGAAATTTTTCATCAATTTCAATTTGGAAAAACTTCTTTCGCATGAAGCAATAGAGACACAGACAGTCAAAAAGAATCTCAAACACAGTGACAAGCTTGGCAAAGATTCACAAAAATCCCATTTCACAATAAATTCCAGAAACTGCAATGCTGTCCATTTCTTTGCCTCTTCAACGCTGATTTTGGCACTTCCAAATGCCTCCGAAGTCGTCCAATTTCCACACTGATAGTGATATCTTCATCAGAGAATTCATCGAAAATCTGAGTCAAATTTGGAATATACTTCCGAAGTTCTTCTTCTGTTGCAACAACCAAAGTGTTTGGCTGAATAACGGGGAAGATTGACAGAATTTGATCCATTGCCTTAGAACGAATCTCCAATTCTTGATGAAAGCGATCAAGACATTCAAACATAGCCCTTTTTACTTCCTCTGGCAATGTGAGACCAGCATCCTTTGCCATCTCTCCTGGCATCCTTTTTCTGAGCTTTACTCTCCCTCTTCTCTCCATAGAACTGTTCACTTCCTCACACTTTGTAGTTGCATAATGAATGGCCCTCTCCACAATTTCATTGCGCTGATCTTCAAGAAACAGTTTTAGAGCTTGGAGCTTCACAATGTACTTTTCAAGGCTGATTCCTACTGTTTGCAAATACTTTTGTGTGAGATTAATTTCTTTCAGGACTTCACACCAGAAAGAAAGGTAACTCAAAAAAGAGAAATCACATACAGCAGACAGCAAAATCTGAGCTGATCCTCTTGTGTCCACATTTTCTTTGGGATCGCACAGTACTTCAAGGGTTGAGATCAGCTTTTCAAAATTTGCCTTCACTGGTTTCACAGCGTCATAATGAGCACTCCATCTTGTCTGGGAAAGTCTTTTGACTGTCATGCCTACATTCTCCATCAGCACTTCCCATCGATGAGTTAGTTGAGACTGAAAAGAAGGAATAGACTCTCTCCAAGGTTCCAAAAAAAGTCACACATGAAGAAACGCTTGCAAATGAGTGCACTCCGCAAAGGTTCAGAGAATGATTTGCACAAGGCACAAACAAGCCTTGGGATTAATCTCTCTGATCTTTGACTGAACACCACCATGAATCCCAACCATAGTTGCAGCGTTGTCATACCCTTGACCATGGCACAGGCTTATGTCCAGTCCATCTCTCTCCAGATGTCTCAGGATATCCCCTGTGAGCTCAGCAGCAGTCTTTCTGGCAATAGGGAAGAAGCCCAAGAATGATTCCTTTACTTCAACTTTGTCACATTCAATATGGACGTATCTGATCAGTGTGGGACACATCAGGAGTGCTGTCAAAAAGAATCCCAAAATACTTTGCTTTCTTCATATCAGCCACTATTTTCTCTTTGACGTAATTCCCCAAAAGGCAAATGAACTCATTCTGAATCTTTGGAGATAATACGAGTCATCTCCCAGATGAATAAAATGCTTAATCCATACAAAATGTTCTTTCAAAACTGGATCATAATTTGACAGCAACTCTACCAATTCCATGAAGTTTCCTTTGTTTGCTGATGACATGTCCTCTTTGTGACCACGAAAAGGAAGATTCTGGTGAGCCAGAAACAAGGTTACGTCCAAGAGGCGATGTAAAATATCCCTCCATTTCTTTCTCTCCTTATCCATTGTTGCTTGATGAACTTAATCAATGGTTTTTTTGAAGCTTCAACCCTGCTCCCAAGGTCTTCCATTTCTCCAGGCATGAGAGATGCTGCTCAGAAGCCTCATGGTCAGACACCTTTGGGTTTAGCTTCCACCATGCTTGAAACCCAGTGACAAAGCTGGATGTTCCAATTCCTTTGTCATCAAGAGCAAACAGTCTGCAGCAAAAACAAAACAAACTTTCTTTTGAGGGAGAGTAAACCATCCATGTTCTCAAAACTTTCTCGCCATTTGGCAGAGCCTTATAGAACCATGCAGTGGTCAGCTGCGACTCTTCCCTTTGGATTTCTCTCCTTGTCTGTGAACTGCACTGAAAGGTCCATCCCTATTTTGGAAGGGTTCACTTCCCCTCTTAATAAGATCAACTCTCAAGTCATTTGGAACCGGGATTGGCCAAGCAGCGACATCAGAATAAATTGAAAATCTATCCGTCTCCTCTTCTTCATCAGAGTCTTCCTCCTGTTGGTGTGCACTTCTGCTGGCGTCTCCTTCCTCTTCATCAGTTTCACTGCTTTTAGAAGATGAATTGCCATCCTCCAATCCTTGCTCTCTCTCATTTGAATCCTCTTGTGAAGATGCTTCTTGTATTTGCCCTTCAGATTCACCAGGCTGAATATCTTCAGGATTTTCTCCTATTGCACTTGATGCTGAGGGCGTCACATACTTCAAAATTGATCCGGACATTGCCTGAGCCACCTCTTCTCTTGCATGAACTATTATGACTTGAAATATGATACATTAACTGAACAAATTGTCTGTCTGTGATTATTATTATTATTATTTGGGGGGGGGGGGGGTTAAGTGCAAACACGACTCCTAAAAAAGCAGAAAACTATGAGCATTACTCACAAATAACTAGACCGCTGAAAAAATGAAAATTAACAGTATATCCAGTAAATAAAGAAGTAAAAAAATTTATTACAACAGAAAAGCTTCAAACAAGTGGTTCTCAAACTTTTTCCAACCAGATACCCATTGAGTTATCAGATTATCAACCCAGACAAGCAGAGACAATTAATTATCATTATCATTTATAAACACTTAAACATCACTATGATACCACATTGTCAAAAATTACTGGACACTGGTATAAGTACCATGATATTGTTATAAACACCAGCACTTTATGCTTTATCATAATTATTTAATGAAACATACCTCATGTATGTGGAGTCACAGTGTCAAGTGAACAAGACTTGGAATGTCAGTTACAGCCAGCTGGCTATGCTCAACGAACTGATGACTAAAACGCCAACAAACGTTCGCCTTTCGATGTAATTTTTATCAAATATTTAATTTTTCGTTTGTAAATTTTGTATTGCCAATAAAAATAAAAATTTATTTTATAGTGGAAATTAACATTAAGCTGTTGTAATAGTTTGAACATTTTTACTTTTTTTTCTTACTTTGGCGAATTTTTCATTTGGTTTGAAAACTTGTAGTGGTATTTCAACTCTCCCAATGGCACCCCCCTCCTGGCTGTCACCCGGGGCGGGCGGACCGCCCCCATCGCACCCCCCTTAGTACGCCACTGCCCCTAACCTAACTAAAACAAAGTAAATTATGCCCACCTATTGCCTAAATGAACGCAATATCTTCCACAAAAATCATACAATATCATTTCGAAAGTATACAATATACCTTTTTCATAAGCTGCTAGGCCCGTAGCCCTGTTCAAAAATGAACTGTTTCTTATTTTCATAGGTTTCTGTACTTTTTCCCATGCTTTTTGACCTGAAAAGGCCGAAAATCACAACCATTTTGACCTAGGTTGTTGGGAAGCATTGCCGCATGGAGCTTTAAGTTTTCTGCCTTGAAATCGGCCAAAAGCACCAGTTCCGGGGTCCCTTGAATCATGTTTTGCACTATAACTTTTTATCTAAACAAGATAGAGCAACAAAATAGGCACCAAATTAAAGTGTTTTTAATCCTCTTTCTAACTTATACAATTATGATAGTCTTGGAACAAGAAATGGCACATTGGTACATACGAAGATTTCAGAAATATCACAAAATTCGTTTTCTCACACTCAAGGCAGACAAGGCGCCTTATTCATGACACAAATTTGAGATTAACATTTTGTCACAAGTCTAATCGATCAAGAAGTGAAAGCATTACATGATGATTAATTTCATAATGACATTTACACAGTCAGTTGTTGAGAGTTTGTTTCTTGAAGCTGTCAAAGCGGCGTCTGTTGAACTCCACAGCTTGAAGGAGATAGTCCCTTTGCTTGGCATCTGTTGTTATGACATTTGCAAAGTCGCTCATCATCTTGACCACGTTCAGCAATGTCATTCACCGCTTTCAGATTCTTAACATAGTCCAACGCTTTTCTGTAGTCCTCATTCTGTGGCCAAGACGTGACAGGTTCCAGAAGCCACTCGGATCCAATGTTCAGTGTGTCCAGCAGGAAATGTGATTCTGGGCCAATGAGATCAAACAGGGTGGTCTTAGCTGTGACTCTCTGGAATAGAGGCTTTCCTGTTCTGAAGCTGTCTGGCTTCTCAGTGGCATGTAACTGGGCAGCAATGTCGTGCTTCAATGTGTCACTCAATCTACTGCTGAACAGGGCAAATGGCACGACTTCCTGCGTCAGGTACCATTTGTGGTTTTCCATCTTATTAAGTACTGCATCAGCAAGCTCTGGGTCAGTTTTCTTGTACTTCAACATGTCCTGGATTAGACTTAGATCATTCACGGGAGCATCTGCAGCAGACATTGACATCATCCATACAGGAGTGTAGAACAGCGCAAGGAAGGTGTTGAGTCTTTCCAGCTTTGATACAGTGTCTTCGTCGTACTCAAGTTGATCTGCAAACATCAGCATTTTCATGGAGTACAGGTTTCTGGCCATCCATCTGGCCTGATGAATGGCGCCTGGTCGACTCCAGTGAATACCTCGAGGAGGCGTTCCTCCAAGAACAATGACTGTCAGTTCAGCCATTTCCCTGTAGTCGGCTCTTGGAAGCCTTTCTGCTGTTAGAATGTCTTGGAGTATTTCTTCACTGTTCTTCTTCTTTTCCTTCAGCCATTTGCTGTTGATAGCCAGCATCTTTGGGTTTTCCTTGGACAAGTCCGTCCAAACATCCTTCAGATGCTCAAACCAGGGATTATCTGGCCCCTTCACCTTCCCAAACAGCTTCTCCGAAACTGCTCCTACTAGGATTTCCAGGATGTGATGTCGACAGACCAGATAAAACACCTTTTTGTTCAGCATTTTCTCTAGCAGTTTGGCAGCTCCTCTGTGAACTCCACTGTTACTGGATGTAGTGTCAAAAACAAGGGCAGTAACATTATCCGTAAGTTCCCATGTCTCCAGTAAATCCATTGAAGCCTCAGCCTGAGCTGTGCCAGAAGAATTGTCGATGACAGGTACTCCCAATAACTTTCCTTCAGTGTATGAAGGTGGACCAGACACTAGCACAGCTAAAGTCTCTGAGGTACTTCCAGGTTCACTGCCCAAGACATCTTTGAGCAACTTTCCATCCCAGTGTAAGGCAGCGTACTGTGGGGGGTTTTCACAAAACTTGGACATGTGACTCTGGCTCATGACTCCAGATTCCTGGGATCTTGGGAGCATTGCTCCAGTAAATTTGACCATGAGAAAAAGTAAATTTGGGTTTGGGTTTTGTTCATCCGCTAGACGTTATGCAATTTTTTTGCGTATACGTTCTTGTACAAACCAATTTTTTTAAATTACAAATTTAGTTATTTTAAGTTTAGTTGGTGATTCCATATTTAACAATTATTTTTATTTTTTGTTAAGCTTCAATGTTTTGATAATTAAAATTTTATTAAAACGTATATTTTTTTAATATAAAATTATCAGGATTGGACTATGTTCCATTGATCTCGGCCAGGTTTGATAAATTGGCCAGATAATTACTTGTGCGGTTTTAAGTAATCCACCATGACTCTAGAATTGAAAAGTTTAGTTAAGTTTAAACTTACTTTTACTTACTTTAACTTACCTACTTTTACTTACTCTTCCTTACTTTTACTAAGTTTAAAGCACTTACTTTTACTTACTTTCATTGTACTATATTTACTTACTTTTACTCACTTTTACCATACTATATTTACTAACTTTTACTTATTTTGTATTTTTTCAGGTAGTCAATAATCAATAATGGATCCTAATATTGATGAAGTTGGAGAGAAAAGTGAGGGTGTTAAAAGGGGTTACTTTTGTGGTCAATGCAAGAACAAATATTCAAAGAAGCAAAACTGGGAGGAACATTTTAATTCCAAAAAAATATTTGTTACAATACAAGAGGTCCCAGAGTTTGGGCCCACAGCTTAGATATTGCAGTAAAGAAATACCAGGATGAAGTGCAGCAAAGAGATACGGCAAAGCAGTCATTTAGTTTGTTCACAAAATGTGCTAGTGCTAGACCTCAGAAAAATGAACCAACTTCATCAACTGCTAATCTAGAAAATGAAACTTTTTCACTAGATGTTTCACAGACTGAAGAAAGTGCTTCTCCTCCACCTAAGAAACAAAAGGTAAGTGAGGAATCTGCGCATCAGACTAACAAAACTGCTTTAGAGGAATTTGAAAATTCCCAAATCCAGAAGACATTGAATGCAATTTTGCGCCTAACAAAAGAAACTCACTAAGCTGTTGTGGTTAATAAAGAGAAGTGTCAAAATATGCCTTCAAGTTCAAGTGTTGCATCCAAATCTAATAAAGCAAAAAGCAACAAATTTGACATTTCCATAGCCCATTTAAGCAAATGTAAATCAATACAAGAAATCCTGAACAATGATTTGATCAAATCTACATTCAAATTGGTGGAAAAGAAGGATCTAGGGCATGCTGATGATTCATTTTCAGTACCAAGTGATATAATGGAAAACATTGCAAATAGTGACACTAATATGCCTGATGTAGATATAGCTGTTGAGGATGAAGATGATGATAATCAAGAAGATATTGATGATGCTTCTGATGATAAAATGTTTACATTATATTGCATAGCTTGCACAGACCCCAAAGCATGTGCTTCAGACAAACATTCTAACATAAAAGGTTACTTCAATGTTAAAGATTTAACCTATGTATGCAAACAAGGAGAAAATCAAGAGAGATGGTTTAGAAATCTGAAAACCCACCTGAAGAGACATTTAATTAAACTTCAGCATCATCAAAGAGCTGCTGTTTATGAAGTGATGAAAACATCTTCTCGGAACACTACTAAACGCATAGAAGACTTATGTGGCAACATCTTATACTACATAATGAAAACAAACACTGCATGGGCTCTATATCCAGTACTTCTAGCTGTATTACAGTACATAGGTCAGGTTGTGAGGTTGGAAATTTGAATCATAGCACACATGCGTGCGAGACAATTTGTGAGCTATTAGATAATCAACTTAAAGAACAAACTGTAAAGTGGTTCTTAGAACAAACTTCAGTAACAATAACAGCTGACATTGGAACAATTTTGGGATTAAGCATGCTAGTTGTATTAGTTATGAGTGAAGAAGATAAGACTGTAAAACTTGCTGGGATAAATTTAGTACGCAGCAAATCAGGAGTTATTTGGCCAATGAAATTTTTGATGTGTTGAAGTCTCCTAATCACTTGAAACTATCTGAAGAAGCAATTAAATCCAAGGTATCTGGAATGGTTGGAGATGGGGCTTTTTGTAAGGACAACGAGCCATTTAAAAACGAAATGAAAAAGTTGTTTGGAGAAAATTTCAAATTTCGATGGGACTTAATGCATCTTGTGAACAGAGCCCACGTTGATGCATTGAAGAAAATTTGTAAACTAAGTGAGCTTTTAGACTTTATTCAGAATCACTCTTCAAATCTGAGATCAGGCCTTGACTATACCGATATGGTTCTGACAATATCATTGGTTTTAAGAGACCAAAACTCAAATCTGATACTCGCATGGTTAATTACGAGTATTGATTTCCTATGTAACAAAGATTATGTTGCAAGTAGCTCAAAAACCCACAGTTAGTGCAGAATTTGTAGAAAATATATTTATAAAGAAGGAGGGAAAACTGTTATGTTAAGAGTGATGGAAACAATTTCCAAATTAGCTAATGGAGGAAATGCAAATGATGTAGTTTCTGAATTTAAGCACGATACCACAGGGCAGCAAAAGGAACTAACAGCTGAGGATTACATCCTAAATGAAGTTTACAAATACATCAAGAAACGTTCTGATTACTACCAGGTTGCTGAAGTTGCTAGACCATCCAGAACCAGATCTGAAAGTAGTTTTACAAAAGACTCAGTGATAAATTGGCTGACAGAATATATAGAACAGCTGTGGAAAGGAATCACAGAGAGATTAAAGCATTTTGATAAAGATGGATCAACTGCCTGGACTGAAGCACCAGCTGAAGGGACATTCTCCATTCTTGGTTACATTGTTGAACACAAAGGATCCATTAAGCCATCTCATTTGACTAAGCTGTGCAGAATTGTGAAGGAGGGTCCAGCTCCAGGCACTAGATCTGCTGTAATGATCACACAGAAAGCCATTGATCAGTGGCCAAGCATACATGGCGGTAAATTCACAACAAATGCCTACATGCAAGGTCTAACATCGTCCACTGTTGCTGCTGCAATGAATAAATAAACTTAAGGTGAGTTATAAACTGTACATTATTGTATTATTATGTTTAGCTAAAACAATTTGTAATTGGTATGTCGTCAATTCAAGAGTTTACTATCATTAACCTATCTAGTGGTGTAAGGGGAAAAAAAGTTAATTCAGAGCTGTGCTCCAGTAAATTTTTTCAAATCTGGAGTCATGCTCTGGCTGATATTATACCTGGACAGCATTCTGTTGCGACGTGTTGTTGAGGTTGAGATGACGAAGTTATCCAGATCAGCCCCTCCAGCTTTCAAGGTGGCAGAAACCATGGCAGTAACTTGATTGTCTGATAAACCAAGACGATCAGCTGTATTGCAGATGACATCACATTCCATGACCTTCCTTGGAAACGTCAAAGTCACACTAGTCACAGTGTCTTGATGGTGAGAACATCCAGGACGAGGCTGATGGTAATCCATGTCTCTGTGTTAGCGTCGTTGTCAGTTGAGTCACCCCAGGTAATGTCATCCACATGAACAACTGCCTCTTGTTCTGCTGCAGCTGTAAAATAGTACAACATGTTAAGACAATAATTGTTAAGTACATGCTAAATATCGCAATGGAGTAAAACTTAAAACTTTTTGTAACGTTCAAAGTAATTAGTTTTACCTTGTTCTTGTCTATGCTGCAGTCTTTCATTCCTCGCTGCTTGCTGCAGGGATCTTGTCTCAAAAATCTTGTCATGACCAGACATATGACCTTCCTCTCAGTCTTTTGGTCTTCGTAGAACCTGATATCCTCATCTTTCTTCTCTCTGGATAACAGTCTGTTGTTCTGTATTTCCTGGATTGCATCTGGAGCCCTATATCGAACAGGCTGTCTAATTCCAGCACAAATGCTCCTCTTTTTCCTCCAGGGTTACTTGCTCTTCCTTTGCTTTTCACCAGAGCACGATGTTTCTCATGTAGTTTCATGAAGAGCTTCATTGCGTTGTACTTGGTCATTGTCTTGATCCTAGCCATCTGTCAGAATGGGATGATAGATTCAACTGTTTCATATGAAGGTCTTGAACCATGGGCCTCCCTGCATTTTCCGGTAAATTCTGAAGATTAAGGAAATACTGGAACGCCTGTCTGTTGGTGGGAAGCTGGGAACCACTGATAAAAGCTGAAGGGTATCCAACCAGGAAAGTTTCAGTGAGAGATCTGGTAGATGGCCCAGTTGACACCTGCCTGTGGACAGTACGTGGAGGTTCTGAGATATCAACTGTGCGACCACGGAGCTCCCTCAGCTCCTTGCTTAATGCCATTGTGAAGTTGTAACTTGTAGATGGTTTTCTAGATTCTGATTGAGTTTCTGTTGTTTCCTGAAAAATGATAGATAATTATTATTATTATTATTATTAATTATTATTTATTTATTATTATTATTTTATTATTATTATTTATTAATTTATGCTCTTTCATTTGATACCTAATTTGTTGCTCTATCTTGTTTAGATCAAAAGTTAAAGTGCAAAACATAATTCAAGGGACCCCGGAATTGGCGCTTTGGCCGATTTCAAGGCAGAAAATTTAAAGCTCCATGCGGCAATGCTTCTCAACATCCTAGGTCAAAATAGTTGTGATTTTCGGCTTTTTCAGGTCAAAAAGCATGGGAAAATGTACAGAAACCTATGAAAATAAGAAAAAGTTGATTTTTGAACAGGCCTACTGCTAGGGTAGGGCTCACTTACGCTAAGCAGTGAAGATATCGGTTGACTTACAATAAAGATGGATGAAGAATTTAATTTAATAAAGTTGCATAATAGATTGCAGACAGAAGATGATACAGTACATTTTTTACAGGAGTGGAACATAATACCAAAAGAAAAGGAAGGTCGTAGAAAACAAAATGGTGATCGAAATCATGCATAGTAATGTATAGAGGTGCCAAAAAAGTGGCTACAATAAAACAGTTCGGTGAGCAATGGAACATCGTTCGAAGACACCCATATTCCATTATCTAAAATTATTATGTTTATTTATTGTTGGGCAAAAGAATACGCCAACATAAAACTTTGTGATCATGAACTCGGAATTAGAACCGACGCGACGCAGTAATAGGCAGAGTTGGGCACGTTACTTTCTATAAGTAACGGCGTTACTGCTACCGTTACACTGATAAAAAAGTAACGTCGTTACTGCTTCAGTTACTTCTATGAAAAAGTAACGCGTTACCGTTACTTTTAAGAAAAGACTAGAGTAAAAAAGCGTTAATAATACCAAATTATACTCTATATATATCAAAAAAATAAAAAACTCAAATAAAAAATGGCCTGTCCAAAAAAAAACTAATCTTGCAGATTTTTTAGGTGTGTGTTGTTCGATTTCAGGAACACTAGTTTTTCAAAATTGGCATCTGATAGTCCTTTTCGTTTGGAGGAGCTGACACAGCTAAACAGCTAATAAATGATACTAGTCAAATGATCAGTTTGAAAGTAACGAGTAGCTCTAAAAAGTAGTGCCATTACCATTTTTTTTACATCTCAAAAGTAACGGCGTTACCACTAAAGCTACTAAAAAAGTAACATCGTTACGTAACGGCTTTACTCCCAACACTGGTAATAGGCTATATGGTAACAACTATTTAAGAGTGGTGAGTTGCACTATCCTATCCGATCCTAACCTAGCTTATTTTAATATGCATCCTTTCAGGTTTGTGCTGACACAATATCGAAAAAGCCTGTGAAATGCTGCACTAACCGCATACATATATAGTTATTTTCTATTTTAGTTAAGCTACGGTTGACAGGGGCGGGCGTATGCAGAAATTTCTTAGGGAGGAGGCCAAACATGATTCTCAGTATGTATACATATGTTAACCCCTCCGTCTATGGCCTTGGTCGGTTCGAAGTTGACGGGGGTTCTGGTTAGGTGGCAGCAACGAATTTGTTACTTTGGAGTAGCTGGTACCGAATCGCAGTAGTTTTCTTCTATACTACTCTCCGATTTCTTCTTGTAGTGGATCGGAGGATTATGTGGAGCTTACCAAATTCTCTGAAGGTTTCCTGACTCTTCTTGTAACGTATCGGGAAATTATTTTTTTCTCTATTTAAGACTAAGTTCTCTAAAGAGAGCAAGGTTCGAAGGAGAAGACAAAGATTTTTTCTTACTGTAGTTTTACTGCTAAAATGTTACAAGTAATGCTCAGCTTCTAAGTTAGATCAGCCAATTCAGAAGGAACATTGGAGAAATTTTATGGGCTTTTATAACGAATTTTTTACTTACATCATTATTATTTAATGCTGATCTGTTTTTGTTTTTTATTCTCAATTGGCTGATTTACTTTGCCAAACATTTAAAGACAAAACAAATATTTTAGCTGTAGCAAGGTCTAGACTGCTAAGCAAGAGGAAGCCATATTTTTTATTTTAAACCGCATATTGACAGATCTGATGTTATCATGGTCTGCCAAGTTAACTAAAAATGGAAATTGAAATATGCCTTCTCATCACGAATTACAAACAAACAGCAAAAATGAAATGCTTAAGACTCAAAAATTAAACGTTAAGCAGGACACGACTTCAACTTTTACAACGAAGAGAGAATGTATACAGGGAATGAACAAGATTACATTATTAAGCTAAATCTAAAAAAAAATGATTAAGTAGTTTAAAAAGAAATAATTCACCAATTGCAAAATAGAAAGCAAATAAAAAATTTATCCAAACTCGTGTCAGCGTTACGCGATTTTGTTCTCTATGTAAAAATGAATATATGAATATAAATGTATACAAATATAAATATTGTATGAATATAATGAACATAAGGATTATATAAATATAAGGATTTATATAAATATACGAATTATATAGAAATTATACGAATGAATATAAGAATACTGTATAGTTTCAGTATTTATTTGACAGTTAGTACATCAATTAAATATGTACAGCGCACAGAATAATAAGGAAATTCGTAATAACTCCATTACAATCTACGAGTTTCGAACAAATGGAGTGTTTACATCTGACGTAACGCTTTTTTGCTATGCTGGGATAATGACGTAATACTTTTTTTGCTATGCTAGGATAATTATCCCAGCATAGCAAAAAAGCATTACGTCAGATGTAAACACTCCATTTGTTCGAAACTCGTAGACTGTAATGCAGTTATTACACCAATTTCCTTATTGTTCTGTTCTTCAAATTTAATTGATGTACTAACTGTCAAATAAATACTGAAACTATACTCAATTGAATATCACGCTGTAAGTTATTGTTCGTAAACATTAGATCACTTGGGACCTGCATTTCTCAGTAAAGTTTGTTTGCTTGTTCAATGTAGGTTCAATTAACAATAATATATTATATTGTGAAAATAATTTAATCATTCAAATTTGCCACTATTAAATAATTGATTTTAAATAATTTTGAGTTTTTATAGTTTAATTTAAGAAAAAAATAGATTTTATTTTAGTAAATAGGGTAGTAAAATTTCAATATTTAGTTTAGACTAGATTACTGTCTCATTTGTGATTTTGGTAAATTTATTTTTGTCACCATCGCAGGATATCGTGTTGGCGTGTTTTTTACTCGAGCTCATGGACACTCAGTGGGCCCAGGGGGGCCATGACCCCCTCGGGTCCCCCACCGGACGATATATTTTAGTTTTGGTTAATTTTCGCGTTTAAGACCAAAATTGAATTCGGCGCATAAAATCACCTAAAAAAATCTCTCTATTAATTTAAAAATCAGCAGTGAATGAAACTGGAGAGAGACTTTTTTTTTACGTGACAAAATTTTAGGAAAAAGGAAGGACGCTTTTCGGGGCAATTGGGATGGTCACAGAGTGGGAAGGGGGTAACAAAGGATCGCCTGAACATTAAAGCCCCAATGTCAATAGCTCTTGACGATTGGTTAGGTTCAGTCGTGATAATTTCGTTAAAACTAACGAAAATATCAAGACTTAACCGATCCAATCGTCAATGTACGAGGTCCACTCAATATATTTTGGTGCTACTATACAGTAGCGTGATTCCTACCTCGATTCGGCGGTCTACCTTTTAATTATAGCTTCTTACCTTGTTTACTAATTGCTTGTTTACATTCCAATGTCCATCGCCCTTGACGATTGGTTAGGTTTAGTCATGATATTTTCGTTAGTTTTAACGAAAATATCGTGACTAAACCTAACCAATCGTAGGTAGACCACATACTATAGTAGCACCGAAACTATTTTTTAAATAAATAAAATTGAATAATAAATAGCATTTTATATTTATTATATTTTCATTTATACCTTGGATAGGAATCACACTACAGTACTGTAGTTTCGAACCAAAACGGGTAGGAATCACTCTCTATAGTATCGAAGTCACCGGTAGGAATCACGCTATAGTAGCACCTATATTTTGCCTCACCTTTTTTTTTCTTTCCAAGTTTCCTTGTAAGTTCCAGAAATTTTGTACACGAGTAGTTACATACCTTTTTCACAAGTTTTTATTTTTCCACATAGTCTCCATCCTTTCCTACGGCTTTCCTCCACCTCGAAACAAGGGCCTTTATTCCTTGCTGGTAAAAGTCCGCTGGGTTCCGCTCGAGGCACCTCTTAACCTCCACAACAACCTCATCGTCACTCTGAAACTTTCTTCCACGAATAGCATCCTTCATTGGCCCAAACAAATGGAAGTCTGAAGGTGCCAGATCCGGGCTGTATGGGTGGGGTAACATAGTCGAGCGCATTTTTGTGATGACCTCTCTTGTTTGCAAACTGTTGTGTGGTCTTGCGTTATCGTGCAAAAGAAGGACGTCTTCCGTTTTCTCTCCGGTCGAACTCGCTTTATACGTCTCTGGAGGGTAGCAATATATGCCTCTGAGTTGATTGTTTGTCCTTTCTTCATAATATCTACTTTTGGTTTATACTCTTTTTAGTATTTTCAATAGCTGTAAGTGGGGCTTCCACCCGAAGCCAAACACTTCAACTATATCTGAACTTAGCCTAGCGTTGATTTGCTGCTAAGATTAAGTTCTTTTCTTTTCTCCAATGGTCCAGTTTATTGTGTCTTACCGACATATGTTTCTTGTTAGGCCCATTGTGCGATGTAACTGCTGGGGTCCAGGGTCAAAACCTTGACCTGGTGGGATCCCCCACGTTGATCCCTTTGGTGAAGTTTCTTCTCCTCTGGGACTGAGAAAAGTTGCACCATTGCTCTCCTCACCCACCCTGGTGCGTAAGCGGATTGAGGGGACCTTTTTATCCTGGGTGACGTCCTGCCAGTGTGTGAGCTTTCCTTAGTAGACATTATGTCCCATTCTTGTTTGTGGAAAGCTACATACAAGTGGGAGGGGTTTCCCCGCACCCGTCCCTTATTTTTAGTCGCCTTTTACGACACGCTGGGACCACGTGGGAAGTATTCCCCAGAATCACCCCTTTCATGTCCCAGAAGATGGTGGCCATAACCTTTCCTGCAGAGGGACCCATTTTGAACTTTTTCATGCGTGGGGAGTCTGCGTGATGCCACTCCATGGATTAGCGTTTTGTTTGAGGTTCAAAGTGGTGTATCCAAGTCTCATCCCGTCACAATTCATGAAAGGAAGTCATCCCCTTCTGTCTCGTATCAAACCAACGATTCAGAAGCAATTTCTTTTCTTTGGGCTTTGTGATCTTGAGTCAGTTGGCGAGGAACAAACCGTGAACACACTTTTGAGTATCCCAGTTGCTGAATTATCGTATTCACACTTCCTTCACTAATTCCTAGCTCCAGTGATAGCTCCTTGTATGTGACGCGCCGATTTGATCGAATGATGCTGTTAGCACGTTGCACAGTGTGAGATGTGACAGCTGATGCCGGACGACCGCTGCGTGACTCATCATCGAGGCTGGCTCTCCCTCTCTCCGATGATCTCACACGTTTAGACCAGCGTCGAACTGTCCTTCGATCAACAGCAGCATCTCCGTAAACGTTTTGTAAACGTTTGTGAATATTTCCAACTGTTCCTTCTCTGCGGTTAGAACTCTTATAACAGTTCTCTGTTTACGACGCACATCACTGTCAGACGCCATTTTCGAAACTGCGTTAACCATCGGTTTTATACAAGGAGGGGAGGTTCAAACTGGAAAAATCCGGTTATGTGAAGCGCAGAAAGTTCAAACTTACGGCCCAAAAGACATTTTAGCCCCATGGCCTATTATTTAGCTAAGCTAAAAGGGTGGGGCAAAATATACTGAGTGCCCCTAGTATATACTTAGGGTGGCCAGACGTCCGGCTTTAGGCCGGACAGTCCGCCTTTTGAGCACGCTGTCTTCCATCCAGAGCCACCTTGAGTCGGACGTTAATTTGTCCTCCGTTTTGGGGTCTGGCTAAAAAGAATTATATAAATTACCTCAGGTACACTTAAAATAGCGGGCACTGAAGGCCATAATAACCGTTAACGTATTTTTATTATATGTAGTTGGCAACACTGTTGATAAGCCGCATTTGTTTTCAATTACATGACTACGAGTCGGACAGTCAGTCTGCCCAAGGAGTAAAAATGAATATTCGCTTCTTTCAGTTATATATATATATATATATATATTCCCCTTTCTGTCTGTCCTTTATGCAAGCGCAAACCGTTTGACCTAGAGCTACCAAATTTGGCACGGGAACCTCTTATGGGATGAGGAATGTCAACACAGAGTCGGTCAGCCTGTCTGTTTGTATTACGGGCGGCAATGTGAAGCTCGAGATTTTCATGACTGTGTTCTTTCCTATAATTTTATTGACCAAATAATTGAACCGACAGTAATTATTTGGTCAGGGGGGTTTGGGGGGATATCGGATCAGATCAGAAATCTTAACGCAATGTGAAGCACAAAATTTTCACGGCTGCGTTCTTTTCTGTAGTTTAGCCCTGTCTGTCTGTTGTGAAATTTATCCCGAAAAGTAATGGTGGAAGGGTGGGGGTGGGGGAGGGGTGGGGATAATGGGGGAGGGTGGGGGTAATGGGGGAGGGGGTTAGACCCCAAGTTGCATAAAGGGGGTGAGGGTTTTTTGGGGGGCATTCAGTTGACCTAACCGGGCATTCAATTAACCCGGACAACGCTGGGTACCTCACCTAGTGTGTATATATATATATATATATATATATATATATATATAACGTACGGCCACATACCCAGTGTCCTCCTTTTTGGAAATGGCCACCCTATATATATTGTATATATATACAAAACAATGAAAATATCACGACTAAACCTAACCAATCGTGAAGGGCGATTGACATTAGGACTTTAGTCTTCAGTTGATCTGTAACAAATAGCAAAGGTTGTAGGAAATTTACAGCAGAGTTCCGGAACCTTTCTTTCCAGAAAGAAGAAACATTAAGCCAAGGACTCCCAAAACAAGTTTAATTTTCATTATATTTGAATAATTTGTTCTAAAACAATTTGGCCTAGAAATTAGATGGGCCTATTAAAGCTATACCAAATATTCAGTAATATATATATAAAAAATCCTGTTTCCTAGTTCGAATTTTATCTCTTCCTTTTTCATTATATGAAAACTGCTTTTAATTTATTTGAATGGTCTCCCAAAAGCATCGTTAAAAGCGAGGCCCCAACAATTCGTCTTATTTCTTTCATCAGCCACCACTATTCAGCCATCCCCAATTAGGGCCCAACGAGCTATTTCGACAACCAAAAATTACTTGTTTTAAACCCATATTAGATGGCAACACCGATCTAACGAAAATTTCAGAGCTCATTCCTCATTCGCTGTTTTATGGAACGAGCTTTCTGATTGGCTGGCGGAAATTTTGTCCAAACTACATGTGATAATGATATATGGCATACGTTTTGTTTAATTATATATATATATAGTTTGTTAAGGTTATTTGAAGGAAGGCAAAGTACGTTTCATGAAACGTCTCGTGATTTTACAAATTCGCATGATTAACTGACTCTTAAGGATGATGCCGTAAAGTGTAAAATTATAAAATCCATCAGTATATATATATATATATATATATATATATATATATAATATTATATATATGGTTGTTATAAAGTTCTGAAGGGTTTTAAAAATAAATAATTTTTTAATTATTCCAAATAGAACAAATAGCGCATATCATGAAAATCTATGACTCGAAGTTTTTTTTCATAGGTCACACCTGCACTTTACGCTTTACCATATCTGTACATATCACACTCGCACAACACAGCGTTCGATTCTCTTTTATTTTTTTATTGCAGATAGATACACCCGACTTAACCCCTCTACGGATTCAACTGAAGAAAAAGTAAACTACGTGTTGTGGTTAGCCGAGCTGAAATCTGTTGTAGCAACGAGACGCAAGTTCCGGGCACAGTAAAAAAAACCACCATCCGAACATGCAGTTAGAGACTGGATGAAAAAAAATTAGAGAGAGAGAGAGAGAGGTTCAGTGCATGACAGACCGCGTTCCGGTACACCAGCTATCAGTGAAGAGAGCATAGCATCTGTTCGAGAAGCGCTCGAAAGAAGCCCCAAAAAGTCACTCATGCTTCTACAGAAATGAACATCCCCGTCTCATCAGTCCGTAAGACTTTAAAGGCGAAGTTACATCAACATCCTTACAAAATTCGAGTTGTTCAAGATCTCAGAGGGGAGGATTACAGTGTTACGCTTGAATTCTGCGAAGAATTTCTCTCGATCAAAGATGATCCGAACTTTTTGAACCAGTTAACATTTTCTGATGAAGCAACATTTCATCTCGGTGGCAAAGTTAACTGCCACAATTGTCGTATTTCGGGGAATGAAAATCCACAGGAATTGTGGTATCATCAGAGAGAGACTCCGAAAGTTAATGTGTGGTGTGCTTTAAGAAAATCCCAAGTCATCGGTCCGTTCTTTTTTGAGAAAACAACTGAACGGAGAGGGATACTTTGAAATGTTGAAAAACTTCTTCCTTCCACAGCTGGTGGCCTCAGACTTTGTGAACCAAACAATTTTCCAGCATGCCGGAGCCCCTTGCCACTATTCTCGGAATGTGAAGAAGTTTTTGGATGAAACATTCCCTGGAAAATGGATTGGGAGAGGAGGAGCACTCGCGTAGCAGCCCCGATCACCCGACTTAACCCCCTTAGACTTTTTTTTTATATGGGGTCATGTCAAGAGCATCGTTTACTTCACTCGGCCACAAGACTTGGCAGAACTGAAAGCAGTATCGAAACTGCAGTGCATCAAATCACACGGCAAAAAATTGAGAATAATCTCCAATTTCTACAAAACAGAATCGAACGCCGCATTGGCCAAGATGGAGGATATGTTGAAGCGTAAAGTGCGGGTGTGAACTATAAAAAAAAACCTCATAAATTTTCATGATATGTGCTATTTTGTTCTATTGAGAATAATTAAAAATAATTTATTTTTAAAACGCCCTCCCAAACTTTATAACAACCCCGTATATCGCTGTACAAAAATCGGATACTATTTGATACAGATCCACTAAATTAACTTTGCCGATTCTAAACCATTTATGGAAAAAATAGGTCCTGCTCCAACTAGAGTAGCCTAAACACAACCTAGGCTACGTTGGAGATGGAAGACCTAGGCCAAAGATGAACCAGCCTAACTATTTGTCCATAAACAGGACTTCCATACTCTTTTGTTAAACAATTACAGCTGAAATGTCAGCTTATTTAACCTAAATTTAATAACCGAAGGGAAATTCATGAACTTCTTACCTTGAAACTAATATAAATTTTATTTCTTGACACCAACAATGAACATTTTTATTCCGGCTTCTTTCGTCTTACGTTTTTTTTTCGTCCTCTCTATTATTCTGCTTATTCAGCTTAGCCCGATCTTTTTCTTCTTCTTCCCAAAACCGTGTTGCCATTTCTGGCTATGGGATCTTTTTTTCTTTTCATCCCATATTTGTTTCTTCGTTGGTGTCGTTTTAATTTTTCTCAGCAAGAGTTCATGTTCTCCTTCTGAGTTATTTTTTATTGTTATTATTTATTTTAATGTCAATATGGCTTATCCAAGATTAGGTGGGTCTTCCATTTCGGTACTCCCAAATTTTCCACACATTGGGGCCAGCCAGAAAGGAAAAACTGCATGTGAAACCCAATTTTTTCTTTAATATTTGTTAACCCATCTTAGATTACCTATAATTTATGTTTTATTTGTTATTCCATTTTTGTTTTTCCTCACTTTTTAATATAAAAAGTGTAGCATTTTATAAAGTCCTCACCCTTTCCAAAATGAAAGGGTGTTGCATTTTAATTTATTTTCCATAGGAAATATTACAATACTCCAGCCCTTATCTTTTGTTGTAACATCTGCCTAGCTCGTAGAGCAGTTGAACGTTGTGGTCTACTAACTTATTTGTGGTATAGGTTATTGTAGTAGTAGGACTATTTACATCATTTATTGAACAGGTTAGGTTTGGTATAGTTTGGGTCAAATTTTGATCATCATCAGAATCTATTATAGATTCATCTTCATGATCATTTTTGTTAACAGTAGTTGGTCCTACTTCTAGGGGGTATAAAAGTGATACATCTCTTATAGTTTCACCTGAAGCAGTTTTAAGTTTTACAACCCTAGTTAATCCATCTTCCCCAGTTTTTAGTTCTAAAACTCTACCTAATGGCCAACACTGTCTTGGTGTATTTTGTCTAATTAGAACTACATCTCCTACCCTGATTTCATTAACCCAGTCTTTGTTTTGTATATATTTATGTCTTTCTCTCAACCCAACAAGGTATTCATCACTCCATTGCTTTTTAAATTTTGTTTTTATATTTGTTATTTGTGATAATCTATTTTGCAAATCATGATTATCATCACTCCAAAGTGGATCATCCAAGGAGATATTGTAATCAGGTAGAAGATTAATGACTTCTCTCTTAATCAAATGATTTGGGGTGAGAGGCTCTACATCATTAATATTATCCCCTACATAAGTAAGAGGTCTGTTATTTACAACATTCTCAATTTCACTAATGTATTTCCATTTTATTTTGTTATTTTGTAGATATGTTATGGTATGTGAATTTTGTAATATGTCATTTATTTGGTTTTCACCAGCCTTGAAATATGTTGCATTATCTGTCCAAACAATTTTGGGTACAGAATGCTTAGCACAAAATCTTCTAAAGCTATAGACAAATGATTCTGCGGAGAGATCACTCACTATGTCTAAGCTGACTGCTCTAGAAGATGAACATGTGTAAAGTATGATGTACATTTTTTGTTCTGTTGTTCCCAGACCAACAGTCAAACTTCCTGTATAGTCTATGCCAACTGTTTCAAAAGGCCTATTAAAGGTGACTCTCTCTGTTGGCAAATCAGGAGGATTGGTCTTCCTGAAAGATCTGGAATGAATCCTTTTGCAGGTGACACAGTTATTCAAAACTGTCTTCACAGTCATTCTGCCTTTGGGTATCCAATACAACTTTCTAATGGCATTTAATGTTTGTGGAACACCCATGTGATAAAGTTCATTGTGTTTCTCTCTAATAACACTGGCCAACAAAATGAAACTTTTTTTTCTCATCACAAACATGATCACACTTTTCTTAATGCATTTTTCGCGCTGATTCCGAATCTGGTTTTATTTTTTTTTCTAGCACGTAGAGTTATATAGATACACTGGTTTTGATATTTTTAAGTTTTTGATATTGCTATAAGAAAATTTATGGATGTATAGATCACACTTAGGAATGCTAAACAACAAATACATCATATACTTTATTCAATGTACTTATAAATAAAGAATATATACATTATTTTATTAAAAGCGCTGTGAGTGTGATTTCCTTTTGTAAATTTGGCCTGGATTGTCACGATACAGCATCCAACAATGGTCCGCCATCATGCTTTCATTCCAATATCCTTGGTAGCGCTCCTCCATCATCTGAATATCTTGATGGAAGCGCTCTCCTTGCTCGTCACTCACTGCACCAAGGTTTTCAGGAAAGAAATCGAAGTGGGAATGCAGGAAGTGAATATTTAACGACATTCGACACTCCATTTCTTTGAAGGCATCAAGGACGTTCTTGACTCCATCCTTATACGCAGGTGACTTGTTGCTTCCAAGAAAGTTTTCACATATCCATTTGTGAATCCTGACTGCATACCCATAAGCATTCCTATAACTTTTAGATCTCCACAAACATTCCATTGATGACTGTCGTATTTGATTGCCTTAAGTAGTATATCCATATTGTCATATGTCTCTTTTAGATGGACGGAATGGGCAATGGGGATGGATGGCATTATATTACCATTATGCAAAAGAACTGCTGTCAGGCTTCTCTGCGACGAATCAATAAAGAGGCGCCACTCAGATGCCACATACGTCTGAGATATGGCTGTAAATAGTCATTAATGTCATGGCAATAACAGAGAGGACCATCTACTGAAAAGAATGCTGTTAATTCAAAATTCCGCTTTCGGGAGTAACTAATACAAACATTGTTCTCAAGTAAATTGTTCTCCTTTAGTCTTGAGGCGAGAAGCTCTGATTTCTCTTTAGACAGCGATAAGTCTCTAACAAGATCATTCAACTGTCCTTGGGTTAACTTTTTAGTCTCTAAATGTCTACCTTCAAAAGTGTACTCTGGTTCTGTAGATGGTCCGGAAACGCCAGTTGCACCTTCATCACTTTCCATGTCATCTATGATAGAATCTAGCCTATCACTTGGGGAATTGGAATGGGCAATGTTTCATCATGTTTTACTGGTCTACGTGCTGAATCCAAGTTTGGATATACAATCTGGTGTTTGTTCTTGGCAGAAAACCTCATTAAGTTCACACTACAAAAATAACAGTCTTCATGATAATCTCTCGGCTCCCTCCATATCATGGGTATGGCAAATGGCATTGAAGCTTTCTTTTTGTTAAGCCAATCACGTAATCCATTTGAACAGCCAGAACAGATTTGATGTGGCGCCCATGGTTTATCTTGGTCACCTAGATGGCAACCAAAGTATAGCTTGTATATTTTCTTAATGTCGGTTGTAGTACTTCGTCGCTGTGTTTTAGTTGTGAACTGGCCGCATACGAAACAGAACTTGTCGGGGTCATTCTTACATTGTCGAGGCATGTTGACTGACCTGAGCAAACTATAAATTCAAAAAAAATGTACACCAACTTGACACAACAAGTTCTTGGACTGGACTGATCTTTTGACACACAAAGCACGGCGTTGTTGCCTGAATCACAATGCTGCTAGACGTAAAAGCTCACACCTGAAATACATAAGATGTATAATTAAGATAATTGAAATAAATAAGATGAATAAACTAAAAAAACACAATAAAATAAACACAATCAAATGTTGAAATAGTAGTATTTTGCCTATTTAAAATGGTTAAATCTGTGTTTTTATATATATGCCTTCATCTTGAAAACTATACGTGCTAGAAAAGATCTGAATGCAGTTTTGGAATCAGCGTGAAAAATGCTATCCAGCCAACACAAAGTTTACTCTGATGAAAAATCTTTGTTGACCAGTGTAATTAGGGTTGTAATGTGATGGAACCTAGGAAGAAGAAGGGGTTGTTTACTGTTATATGTGATTTGTTTAATCTACCCTTACATCTTAATAAGCCATCTTTGTCAATGTAAAGATTCAAGTTTATTACCACGGAGGGTACGTTGTTCATTTGTTTACCAATTGTTAGAAAATCTATTTCATTTTTGTATTCTGTTTGTTGTATGTGGTTAATCCAATATTTGGTAGCTAGACTTGTATACATTTCATTATCATTATTTCTTTGTTTATTTATTTTCTTTAAACAGTTGTGAATGAATCTGAGACAGTAAGATGTTACCCTTACAAGTTTGCCAAAGTCAGAATAACTGTTATAATCTAATAGTGGCTCAACTTTATTTGTGGTTATCATGTTAAGTTTTACATTAATTTGTTCTGCTGGCCACATTGTTTCATCCTGAATGAATTCAGGTCCATGAAACCAATTTTTGTTGGATTTTAGTAATTTACAGGATAATCCTCTTGTGAGAAAGTCTGCAGGATTTTGTTTTGTTGGAATGTATCTGAAGGTTATGTCCAAATTTTGTCTAGCTTCTTTAATGTCTCTTAATCTGTTACGGACAAAGATGTTTTTTGAGTTTAACTCATCAGAGTTGATCCATGCCAAGCAGATTTGACTGTCAAGCCAAATATATGTAGTTGTGATGTTTACATCATAATAGACTTCATGGAGAAATACTGTTATTTTTACAGCTAGATAACCCGCAAGTAGTTCAAGCTGAGGAATAGTTTTCTTTTGTTTTAAGGGTGTTACTTTCCCCTTGGCATAGATCAAATGGCTGCCATCCTCACCTACAAGGTAAGCGCAACAGCCATACACCTTTTCACTGGCATCACCAAATACATGCAAGGTTTGAGGTGTATCTCTGTGTCCACAAACTCTGGGAATATTTATGTTTTGTAATTTATTGAGATCTTTAGCTAACCTTTTCCAGCTATCTTGTTGTTTATTGGTTATAGGATCATCCCAGTCTACTTTCTGTTTCCAAAATTCTTGTAAAAGAACCCTGGATCTGATAGTAGAAGGAAGGAGTAAACCCATAGGATCAAATATTTTTGAACTTTCGGATAAGATCTTTCTTTTTGTGTTAGCTGTTGTATCTAAGGTGTAGCCTTTTGTGCAGAGTGAATCATGAACTTTAGAATCTGAGTTCAAATCCCAGATCATGCCTAATGTTTTCACCCTGTTTGTTGGTTCTGTTAATCCTTTGTCTTCTGATTTTATTTTTTGATTTAGTCTCTCATTATTTGTGATCCACTCTCTTAATTCAAAATTACCTTCTTTCATTATTTTATCTGCTTTTATGTAAACTTCATTTAATTCTGACTCTGTTTTGGTTGATCCTACAAGGTTATCTACATAGAAGTGATCTTTCAAGAACTGAACAGTTAAATCATTTTCATCATACAAATTTAAGTGATGTTTGATGGTTAAAGCCAGTAAACTAGGACTTGCATTTGCTCCAAACAAAACCACATTAAATTTAAATGTTTTAAACCCTTTATTTAAGTCATATGGATCATTAAACCACAAGAATCTTAGTTGATCTTTGTCATAGTTATTTTTCAGATGAATTCTCAAAAAAGCTTTGCTTATATCACTTTGAACTGCATAGTCATCTAATCTAAATCTTAGAAGGATTTTTACAAGGTCTGAAATAAGATTAGGCCCCTCTATGAGACAGTCATTCAAGCTATGCTTATTGCCATCTTTAAGACTACAGTTATACACAACTCTAAGTTTTGTTGTGGGTGCATCCTTTCTATAGACTCCTGTGTGAGTAAGATAATGGCAGTTGTCTTTTTTAAAGGGGTGATCTTTAACTTCTTCAATGAAGCCTTTTTCTAACTGGTCCTTGAAAACATCATCATACATTTTAATTCTCTTGTCATTTTTTAATCTTTTCATCAAATTATAGAGATGACCTTTAGCTACCTTTAGATTATCATTTAATTTTGGACTATTGATCTTCCAAGGTAGTTCAATTGAATAATGGCCATTTTCATACATGATGGTGTTTTCAAAATTTTCAGCCATTAATTGATTTTCATCTGTATGATCACCATCTTGCACCCCCACTGACTCTAATAGCCAGAGCTGTTGTACACCTTTATCTAATTCTTCAGTTGTTAATGATTTATTTAATATTTCAGTATTTATGTCATTATTTGAGTTGTGTAAGACCTTGTCATAATAGGGCAAGTTTGTTAGTCATATATTTTTATTTTTCATTGTTATTTTATATTTATCTATGTGTCCCAGTGGAGCTATACCCCAGTGAGTATCTAGAGCAATCCCATCTCCTATTCTGACTATGCCCTTCTGAATTAAGTGAATATAATCAGCTCCAATTAACATTTGAACATTATCTATTATATCATCATTTAAATTTCTATCTGCAATTTTATATTGCTTTTTAAGTTGTTGTATTACTTCTTTTAAATTTGGTATTTTAAATTTTTGTTGACCAACTTGTTCAATGACTACTACTTCTATGTTTGTTGTTTTATTCTCTGTGGGTATATCCAGATCTAAATTGACTGTATTATATTTTTCTTTCTGTTCATTTTCTTTGACAAATGATGTTATACACAATTCTTGTTCATTTTTATGAGTTTGTAGGCCTAATTGATTAACTAATGATTGATCTACAAATGTTTGTTGGGAACAAGAATCTATTAGACATCTTATAGGAGTTGTCCCACCTTCTTTATTTTTTAAATCCAAGGTTATTGTAGGTAGGAGTACACTAGAATTTTTATTGACATTATTTATTGATATATGTCCATTAAATGTTTTTTCATTTTTCTTTAGGTTTTGTTTATTTGAATTTTTAAATGAATCACAAAGACAAGAGACATGATTTAAACTTCCACAATTAACACATTTGAATCTTATTTTTGTTTTGCAGTCTTTGTTAGTATGTCCTGCACCTGTGCATTTAGTACAAAGGTTTAACTGAGAACACCTATTTATCCGGGATTCTAAGTCTACATATTTAGTACATCGTGTGCTATAGTGATCATCAGCCGAACAAAATTTACACTTACGTACAAATTCTGTAACATTAAAATTTCGTAGTGTAGGAGTTAGACCTATCACTTTTTGTTCTGATTTGTCTTTTTGTTGTGTGTTGTGGTTTTGTTTATTTTTTGTGAATCAATCTTTGTTTGTGTGAATCAATCTTTGAAGATTTGTACATTGACAAAACATTTGGAAATTCATTCCTTATTTCATCAAGGGTAGGGTATGTATTTCCCGTTATTCTTTGGAAAATATCCCTAATTTGGGTAGGTAAACAATCAAATATTATGGCTTGGATAAACCATGCTGATTTCTCTAGATCTATATCATTATTTTGTAGATGACCTAACATGCATTCAATTTCACAATAGAAATTGTACAGATCCTGATGGTTATCCTTGGCTGGTTTTATATTTTTTAATTTTATTGCTAAATCATTTACTATTTCTTTTTATTTAGGAAATTTCTTTCTAGTAATTTGAGAGCTATTTTATATGAACTGCCAATTGCCGGTAAGGCATCAACCAGTTTTAGGGCTGGGCCCTTTAAATAATTAAGGAGATAACTGAATTTGTCAACATCAGATATATAATCTTTGTTGCCAATTAAACTATCAAATTTTTCTAGAAAAGACTGAAATTTTGTTCGATCACCCTCAAATATTGGTACTTGTAATGTTGGTAACTTGGCTTTTAGTTGTTTATTGTCATCATTAGAAATGGATACATTTCTGAAGGCCTCAATCAAACTTTGATTTGTAGCCTCTAAATTATTTGGTAGATTATCTAAAGCAGCATATAATTCATTTATGTGAGAATCTATTTCAAAAATATTCTGTTCTTGTTCACACAAAAGTGCTGTATATGTCTCTTCACCAACATTTAACGCATCAGTTTCTGTAACAATTTCCTCATCTATAATTATTATTTCCTGTTTAATTCTATTTAAACCACCCAAAATAGTATCATAATCCCTTTTATTTGGATTTTCTTTGCTATTAAAGGTAGTTAAAAGCCTGGTAATGACTCCCTTCCTTGCTGATCTCTTCCTTTTTAATGATTTAATCTTTGCCTCAATTGCTTCACATTCAGCCATATTTTGTTTATTTTATTTTTCCAAAATTAAGTCCCCAAAATCCTAAAACCCTTTCAACTCTATAAATAAGCTTTATTTTGGTTAAATAGGCTAGGCTTCTGATTACCCTTATTCTAGAATTTTACCACATTTATGACCAAATGATAAGTTTTGAAGCATTTGAATTATTTCTTATTTTTATTTTTAGTTAGGGCTTCGTAATTTATTATTATTTATATGTAGTAAGTATTTGAAAAAGCCAAACATGGAATAAATTCTGTTCAGATGTCAAAATGTTTGATAAGGCGTAATTTTATTATTTTTTTTTTTTTTTAATTTTATTCAAGGTTAAGGTTTTCACAGCAAATAACCCTTCCCCACACGGGCCACCATTATAGATATGGAAAAAAGGTCCTGCTCCAACCAGAGTAGCCTAAACACAACCTAGGCTATGTTGGAGATGGAAGACCTAGGCCAAAGATGAACCAGCCTAACTATTTGTCCATAAACAGGACTTCCATACTCTTTTGTTAAACAATTACAGCTGAAATGTCAGCTTATTTAACCTAAATTTAATAACCGAAGGGAAATTTATGAACTTCTTACCTTGAAACTGTATAAATTTTATCTCTTGACACCACTAAAACATTTTTATTCCGGCTTTTTCCGTCGCTTTTTTTTTCGCTTCTATTATTCTGCTTATTCTGCTTATCCCGATCTTTTTCTTCTTCTTAAAACCGTGTTGCTATTTCTAGCCATGGGATCTTTTTTTCTTTTCATCCCATATTTGTTTCGTTGGTGTTAATTTTTCTCAGCAAGAGTTCATGTTCTCCTTCTGAGTTATTTTTTATTATTATTATTTATTTTAATGTCAATATGGCTTATCCAAGATTAGGTGGGTCTTCCATTTCGGTACTCCCAAATTTTCCACACCATTCTTTGTTGAAATAAGAACCAAATGATGCATGATTGAAAGTTGAAACAAACATCTCTTACCATAGCGAGTAATTATGCCATAACCTACGTTAGTCAAATTCTAGGAAAGAGGACTTTAATTTTCTTCTACCCTCCCTCATATGACCTTACAAGATGTTGAGAAGGAAGTTAAACGAACCTAACATTACTTTTTTTCAGAAATTTCAAGTTTTTCGGCGAACTTTTTTCCGTAACTGTACGTCTGACCAATCAGTTGGCAAGATGCGGGCAATAGTTCACTCGATGAACCTTCCGTAACCTCACATGTAGGGCTGAACACGTGTTTGCTTTATTCGATACAATTTAACTGAGAAATTTTCTTTCAATATAAAATGATGAGAAATTTCTTTTTTATTTGTAAAATACCTACTTTTCTTTTTACTTTCTCAGTTCCACAAAAGTTTATTACCAAACAAACAGTATTTTTTAGGTAATAAATTTTGTATAGAAAAGGGCGTATATTCAGGGTGTGCTAGGTGTACGCCGCACACCCAGTAGATTTTCTGTAAATTAATATTTAATTAACCCTTTGTCAGGGCCGGCCTTAGCAATTGCGGGCCCAATATATTTCTTTCTTGTCCTTGAAGATGTGAATATATCACGAAAGCGCTCGGATTTCGTGTTTCTTTTTCCTTTTTCCCTGTGGTTGTTTGCTTATATATATATATATATAGCTTGAAGTTGGGGGAAAAGTACCGGTATAAACTTTCAACGAAAATGTTCGAAATTAAAGTAGACATAAATAAAAAAAATTAACTTGACAAAAAAATTCTTAAACTCAAAATTTCTCGAATGGGTACCTTAGTAACCTTGGTTTTGCTTCCGTCCGAATTGTTCATTCTGACGAAGGTCAAGCTTGTTACTCCACCTTGTACCTACAGTTTAACGTGGAATCCGAACCACGCCCCACCAGCAGCAGCCCAGCGTCTTAACCACTAGGCTATCCAAGGTACCAATTTATCTACCAACCAATTTTTATTGTGCGAAAGGATAAACAGCTAGGTTTGCCGCGCGCCGCCTGCCGTCACCGGGTTTCGAATCCGGGACCGGTGGATTCGTAGTCAGCGATGCTACTACATCACCGAGTATACACGCTTATCAACTGCATTTAACTTCTCATCAAGTCTTTGGCTTTAGTTTATAACCCATCTATCCAACGTAATAAATGATCAAAATTCATCCCAACGCATTTCTTATGCATGAAACATCGATTGTCGATTAGGCTTATCAAATGTTTTAATAGCTTTTTCGATCTTACAATGTATTCTAGACTTTCCTTCCTGTAATTTAGCTTCTTTTTTTAGTCATCATTTATTTTTATACTGTAAAATGAGCGTCCGCAAAGCAGTAAAATAAATGAAAAAAAAGGGACGGTACTGTACAGCTCGAAAAAAAAACCTTGACGTTATAGCGTACAGCTGCATACCTGCCAAGTTGAGCACTATATATATATATATATATATATATATATATATATAGAGTGGATTTAATTTTCCCTGAAGAGTTCCTTGTTCCATGCACGGTCTGTGTATATATATATATATTAGTTAGTCATTGTTTACCCCTTACTTCCGCTTCCGCCTTCTCGAGAGTTCAACAGATTTGAGTTTATTTAAAATTTAATAACTCGGCTATTAAATTCAATTGCAGTAAAATGACTTCAATTAGTGTAATTAAAGGGCGGAAATACTGCAATCTGATCGCACGCTTTCAGTGATTGCAGCTCAGATTGTCTTCCCACAGTAACAGACGAATTTAATCCAGTTATGCAGTTATTTATAACACGTTTATAGCATCCGCTGATAGACACGCATACAGTATATATATATATATATATATATATATATCAGGGCGTATATTCAGGTGTGCTAGGTGTGCGCCGCACACCCAATAGATTTTCTGTAAATTAAAATTTAATTAACCTTTTGTCTCCTCCTCTCAACTTTAGTCGAGACGAAAAAGGTGCCCTAACCCTTAATTCCGCGCTCGACTGTTACGCTAGTCGAGATGAGAAATGAGCTACTTCAATTCAGTTGTTCGGATTGTCTTCACAACCATTCGATAAAATTTTGGTACTGAGCGATAGAAGCGTCCCTAGAGCTTGTTTGAGGTGTGAAATTTCAGTATTGCCCTACTATGGGAATATAAATTTGTTTATCCCATGCCAACTCAAATGGAAAAGGGAGAGAGCGAGGGATCAGGGCGGAGTGTGTGCGGTCTGTGAACAGAACACCCTCCATATATGGTAAAGTGGGCGGGCTATGTTGCCATGGCCCGCGTCAGACGGCTTCTCAGCGAGCGAGTCAGTCAGTGACTGTCAGTTTCTAGTCAGAGCTCATCGGGGAAGTGTTTCTATCCAGTACTGACATATTACTTTTTTGTCCCTTCCATAACCATGCCAAACACTGTACAAAGTATATTAAGCACTCCTTTTTCATCACTTAGTTATGAGGACAAGTTGAAAGTGTTAGAGGAAGGAAGGCCATGTCCAGCACTCCCAAACTTGATTAGTCAACACAAAGATAAAAAGTCTGGATATACAAGGCATTTTTCAGTTTCTCAGTATAAATCTGTTGAGTGGCTGACTGGTTGGGAAGAGCGTTCTAAACTTTTCTGTTGGCCATGTTTATTGTTCTCAAAAGAAAATAATATCTGGAGTAAACAGGGATATTCTAATCTCAATCACCTGTCTGCTGCTCAGCAGAAGCACGAGAGATCGCAAGGCCATGTTCAGTCTTTTCTTAGCCATAAAATGTTTGGCAAGCAAAAAATTGACACATTAATTGATAAGCAAAAGGCACATGAAGTAAGCAGACACAATGAACAAGTAAAGAAGAACAGAGAAATTCTAAAACGGCTTATTGATGCAATATGCTATCTTGCTGAGCAAGAACTCCTCTGCGAGGTCATGATGAGGCTTCAACTTCAGTGAACAGAGGAAATTAATAGAAATTCTAGAATTGCTTCGGGAGTATGATTCTCTTCTAGATAATCATTTAAATACATCCACTGTGTTTCAGGGAACTTCTCCTACTGAGCAAAATGACATAATCAAAGCTATAGCCTCTGTAATGAAAGACAATATAAAAAAGGAAATTGATTCAGCAAGATTTCTTTCTATAATGCTTGATGAAACCTCAGATGTTACGTCAAAATCACAGCTCTCAACAGTTTTGCGTTTTGTTCATGAAAGTAAAGTATATGAAAAATTCATTGGATTTACTGATGTTAGTAGCGACAGAACCTCTGGTGGCCTGTTTAAGCATGTAGTGAACATAGTTGAGTAATATCAGATCGAAAGCAAGTTAGTTGGACAGACTTATGACGGACCATGTAAATGGCTTGCAGAAAAGTCATTGAAGCTTATCCTCTTGCCATTTTTACGCATTGCTATGCTCATGTGCTGAATCTAGTTTTACAGCAAAGCCTTTCCAGTATCAAACGGTGCAAACACTTTTTCCAAATTCTGAGTGGAGTAGCTGCTTATTTTTCCAAGTCTTCTAAAAGAGTACATGCTTTAAATGAATTTGTTTCCAGAAGATTGCCCTCTGTTGCTCCAACGAGATGGAACTTCACATCTTGTTTAGTAAATACTGTAAAAAGTTACAGAAGCAGTCTTACTGATTTCTTCAAGGATGTAATCGAAAATTCTGCAGATTGGGACACGGATGCAGTAGTAAAAGCACGGGCATTCTTGTCATTCTTGGAAGATTTTCAAACAATATTGTTCCTTGAGATTTTTTCAAAAGTGTTTGGGTATACTGATGTTTTGTACAATATATTACAGAGTGAAACATTTGATGTGCTGTACTGTAGTAAGAAAATAAGTGACGTTACACAACAACTGAAATATGATAAGGATCACAGTTTTGAAGAGCTATGACTTTCGGTTGTGTCTGAAAAAGAGTTTTTTCACCTTCTTGCGCCTGAAAAATATGAAGAGTACAAGGTAAGCGTCCCAGATAACCTACTGAACAAAGTAAGAGACTTTTATGGAACACTGTTTGAGTCTGTGCGTCTCAAGAATGAACTCGTGGTACTCTATTCAAGTTCAGAGTTCTCGGGCAAACATGTTTATGAACTAATGAACATAATGACAGTGAATCAACTCGGCTGCGGATTCAAATTAGTCTATAAACTAGCAGAATTGATCTTAACAATTCCAAGCACCACTGCTTCAGTAGAACGTTCTTTCTCGGCCCTAAAACGAATAAACACATGCTACCGGGAGACACAAAGGCAGGAAAGGCTATGTGGTCTTGGTTTGCTTTCGATAGAAAAAGGGCTACTAATAGACTTGAAGCAAAGAAGTTCCTTCTATGATGATGTTATTGCTCACTTTTCTTCTCAGAAAAGAAGACTTGAGTTTATGTATAAATAAAGTCGGTTGAAAGGATGCTGTAGGAAATTGGTGTTAGTTTTTTGTTTTTAATTTTGAAGTTAAGGTTCATCAATTTCTTCCAGTGCTTTGTTTATTCTTAAGAGTGTGGATTACTTATGTTCATAAGCTTAACATATTACACTGCTTATACATGTGAAGCAAAGAAGTTCCTTATATGAGGACGTTATTGCTCACTATTTTTCTCTAAAAAGAAGACTTGAGTTTATGTGTAAATAAGTTCGATGCTTAAAGGAGCCCGTAGGAAATTGGTGTTAGATTTTTTACAGTTCACCTAAATTCTCCAAGTGTTTAGTGTAATATTGAGAAGGTGGATTGCGTATGCTTACCATATTACTATTAAGATTTATTAATAATAACTAAGTACTGTTTGAGAAGGATTTGTGGGGTGAGATGGATGGACCGGGTGACCAATGAGGAGATCAGGAATCGGACCAACGTCAAGATCCCAGTGAATAGCAAAGTCGAAGATATTCAGAGAAGATGGTTTGGGCATGTGGAAAGAATGAGGGAGGAGAGGTTGCCCAGAAGAGCCATGTACGCAAGAGAGGATTGAACTAGATCGCGGGGACGCCCAAGAAGAACATGGTTAGCGAGCTTTAAGAGCGGGAACGCAGGGAGAAAATGGAGAGAGCTGACAACGATGGCGAGAGACAGACGAACCTGGATGGAGTACAGAAGTCATCAGAGGGAACCAACCCGGCTCTAACCGGACGGGAAATAAGTCAAGTAAGTCAATTTTACTCCACATGATATTCCGCACACACAATTCACATAGTCACCATCCGCCACTGGTATATATATATATATATATATATATATATATATATATATATATATATATATATATATATATATATATATATATATATATATATATTCCGTATCTCAATGCAAACCACTTTGGAATTTAGTTATTATTTTGGATTAGAGAGAGCCAGGGCACTCCTATCCGTCAACTTTTCTCTTTAGGTACTGTAAAAATGAACTCTTCTTGTGAAATTACATCAAAACTTGGTCGCAACTTGTTACCAGCAACCTTTGAAGTAAAATTGCAAATTACCATGAAGAGACTAAGCATGTATAATGAGAATTTCTTGTGACTGATATAACTCACGATAAACCTCGAAGTTCAGTTGTAAATTTACATCAAAGGTTGGCTGCAGAAATGTTGCCCAAAAGTTTTGATGTAAATTCGCCAATATAATTTTAAAGATGTGCCCACACCACAATGTTCCTTCAAAAGTGGGTTGAAAAATAGGCTATATTGAAGCATAATAATTATCAGTGACAGATCCAGGAGGAGGGGGGGGTCATTGGGCTGCCCATGAATCTCCACCACCTTTTTTTAAGAACAGGTAACAAAGTGACCTCACTTTGGATGTTAGGTGTGGAGGTGACCTGAAGTGGTCAGGAAGAAATGTAATTTATATTTCAATGAATAAATAATTCATTCACAACCTAACTCACAATTTATCGTAGCCTACATACTCGTGTAACCGGCGACCTCATGTAACCTTAATAAAACACGAATACCAAAGCAAATTTACCTTTCTGTATTGTGAGCATTTGAATCTCTGTGAATTTGAATCTATTCTACGTAGATGCATATAAGTATATCAGTCCCGTAGCTAGGACTTCCCAAGGGGGAGGGTCGAAATTGTAGAAAGGGGGACTTTTGGTGCAACGACCTATTCACTGCGAAGTGGGTTTAGAGTACAGTAACCTCTCTGATTTACGCGCTCCCCATTTGCGCAGTTTCGGATTAACGCGGTCCAAAAATAAAAATAAATTTGGGACCGCGTTAATCCGAAACAGCGTAAATCGGGGGGGGGGGGGGGTACTGTAGTTACGTTTAAAGTAGTTTGTGAAGTTTTAAAAAATGCTAAAAAATGCAAGTGTTTTTTACTAAATAATGTTATATATTATAATATCACAACAAAAGTTAAACGATGGTTCAAAAGTGGACCTTTCCTGTCAAGCCCGACCCCTCTCCCCTTCTGGCTACGGGTCTGTATATTAGCTTATATTCATAGACATATTCGTATTTGAAATTGGTATAAATTGGAATTTTGTAAACATTATGAACTTATTGAGAAAATATAAAATCCTTTCATCCTGTTGACACATCACGTGGCTTCGTGTTGGGATTGCAAATTGGGGGTTAATTAATAATATGATTTCTAATAGATTTTTTGTAACATAAATGAAAGACATAAGTTAGGTTTAATAAATGAATTATAAAGTTAGGAAAGAGGCCTCAGATGAATTTACTTGATTTTTGGCACGAAGCCAAGAGATTTCGTTGCGTTCATACTTGTAATCTTTGTGTTCAGCCAACGAGGCGCAAGTATAGCTGTCACGTAATTTCGCACCTTTATTTCGTCCAATCGTATATTAATGAACAGTTTAATTGTCGAAGAACACTAGATCTATGCGAGTAATTTAGTAACAATAAACAAATTACAGTAAATATTTGTGTAAAGAGATACAGAACTTGAAGTTTGAATTATGTAGAGGCGAGTAAATCTTGTTGGTGGATTATATTTCCGATCTGTGATACCAACGGCAGTAGTGAATCCCGCCCCCCCCCTGAAAAATTTCTGGATCCAACCCTGATTTTAGTGTAACAACATTGTATAGACGCATGATTTAAAAATATAGCAAATATTTGAAAGAAATACCGACAATTTCAAATTCAGTTTGAATTCGTAATTTGACCAGTGAAGAAAAAACAACATTAACCAATGCCGTAGTTCTATACATTCAGCACTCATTTTTCTATTCGATTATTTTTCCAACCAATTAGGAATTATTGTTGAAATACGGTTCCGGTCCAAATTTTCATCAATCTTCAACTACGGACCAACAAAGCGAATGGAGTAAATAGCGAATTTTGCGCATTTTTAAGTTTTATTTTAAAGGACAATGGAAAATAAAGGCTTGTATAAAATACTAGACCAGTTAGGCCGGCTGCACGGAGGATCGTCTTGCGACTGACGACTCGAGTCGCGTGTGATTTTACACTGACAAAATGGGAGCCCCGCACACTGCAGCGACCGCGACGCGATTCTGAATACTTTCAAATAACAGTTACCAAAAAAATAGCGGCTACACTCGGAGAACTAGATGAAAAAATAAATACAGTATAGCAATTTAACCTCTTTAGACATGGAGGAATTTCAACTCGTCGGTTTCGTGCCGCAAAACGTTTATAAAAAGGGAAATTCCATTAGGGTTAGATTGTTACATGTTAAATTACATCTTTCTAAAAAGTTGGTAGTTATAAACTGTGAAAAAATCATAGGCTGAAATATATTTAAGAAATTAAAATAGGGTAATTTACAGCTTACGCTTGGCAGCGTGTTGATTGATTTATTTGGGTTGTTTTAACCTGCTTCACAACATCTAAGGTCATATGACGGAGGGGACCTACAGCTTTACGTGGGATCCGAACCACGGGTCGCTACATAATTTGGGCGCGGAGGACGGTCTCCCATCCAACTATTACCCAGACTCAATGTCGCTTAACTTCGCTGATCTCTGGGAAGCAGTGTTACGACATTGGCCACGACGTAGCCCCCTGGCAGCGTATGACGCGATAGGTCAAAATGAAAGGAATGTCGTACGATGCCCTGAATTAGACTAAACGCAGTCAAAGAAATCAAAACGTTGAATCAAAATAACCTAGGGCATGGTTTCAATTAATCAGTTAAGGATTAATAATTAATTAATCAAAAATATTTTTTGAAAATGATGGGAAATGATTAATTTTCCTCATAATTTCACCATCATTTTACCTTACATTTTGTAATATATCATTTGAATTTGGCACCTTTTTGCGTGTATAAACTGTCTAATCCGCCCATGCCTGATTTCTTGAACTAAAGCAAACTAAATGTTTGAGCAAAATGTTTTCTTCGGTCTTATCTCACGCAACAGAAACAATAAAGCTCTTTCTTACTCTTTTCAGAAGTATTTAATTTTTAATCATTTTTAATCAGTTACTCATTGGTTAATTAAAAAATTTCATCATTCATCACTTTTCCTAAAAATGATTAATTAACCATGCCCTAAAATAACCCTTGCAAACTGCAGAATAAATTGACATAAAAATCATGCTAGTTAAAAACGGGATTAATTTAGTTATTGGAAATGTAAAACATCTTTTGAAAAATTAAAGGCAGTAAAAACAGCTTACAGCCGACTCTCCAGTGCAGTTTTAGAGTTCAGCTGAAAAAAAATCGTGGTTGAGACGGTGAATCGGATAGAACAAGAATTAAATTAACTCGGTATTCTGTAAATTCTAACGTAAAGAAAACGTTAGAAGAAATTAGTGTGGCTCAATAGAAAAAGATTTAGTTTTCCCTAGGAATAAAAATAATCTGAAGACGGAATTCGCTTTATTGTTTACTCGTAAAGTACAAAAATATATATTGTGTGTTGTATAAAATAATAGCGAGTTATCCAGTATTTTAATTATAGAGGACTCATTCTCGTACAGCTTGAAGAGGGGTACCACGGTCCATGAGATAAGTAATAAAAATTTTAAGTAAGAAAATTCAGAAATTCTATTTTAATTGTCTTGTGTTTTCGCTTAACCCTCAGCTGGGTTGGGTCAATTCTAACCCTGAATACATTTGTTCATTTTATCATGGAAAATAATGATAGTACTTAGTTAAGGGTTAAGAGACGAAACAGGGATAAAAACAAAAAAATTTATATATACACAATAATAATAATAACAATAACAGTAAGTGAGAACATAACAGTACACTATAATATGTGATATCCCTCTCCCACTTTTTTTTCTAAAATTTCACAACGCCTTTTACATTATATCTTTCACATTGGAATTACTCATAAAGGAGCACTGATCCAGAGGCACCTTCAGCTGGCCAGCAGTCCTCAATTTCAGAATTCCCCGACGGTGTACGGTTTTCTTTTTTTTTTTGTTTTTATGAAATTTTACTAAATATCTTAAAACTAATAATCTTACACTGTATCCCCAAGTAATATCCCTACGTCTATTCGGAGGTTTTGACTGCCGAGAGTTCTCATCAAGCTTCGCGTCTCTACCAACGGGGATAAAATCTGAGAGATCCTAGTGCTTTTCGGGAACCAGACCCGACCAGCGCCTCCTACTACAATTACTACAGAAGGAACATCGAGCTTTTCCCAATAATAAACTAAATAACATCCTAATTCACTCCCTCGTTTATATTAATTTTATGCTACTAAACTACCTCTTTGACCTACTCTTAAATATATTTAATGAAGCGCTCGCCGCGACCCTCTGAGGTAAGGCTATTCAACCTTTCAACCATCTTATAGGTGAAAAAGCCACTCGTAACGTTCGCCTCAAACCTCTTACTCTCTGTTTTAAAGCCGTTGTTTCTCGTAATTTGCGTTGTCATATAACGATCGAATAATAACGAGAAATATCTATCTCGTATGAAAAAAAAAGATCGATAATTTACAGTATCGTGTACTTTATCGTCCGAATTCAATGCGATGAATTGTGTTCAACATTATTTCAATGATAACAACCCTTTCATCTTACTATATTGTTGCTGAATCGGTGATTTAGCCTTCGTACTAACAGCAGGTGGGTTACTTGACAGAGGGGACCTACAGCTTAAACCAAAGGACGGTCATTCATCCAATTACTCTTCAGACGAAACGTCGCTTAATTTCGCTGATCTGACGGGGAGCGGTATTGCGACTTGGCCACGACCAAGACTATCTTATTGTAACCAAATACCCCTATGTGTCGCCATAGAAACTGAATACCGCTCCAATAATTAAAAATAAGGTACGCGAAATATCTACTGTATAATCTCTCGGTATGAAAAGCCCATTTTTGCGCAATCTTTCATTCCTGGAATTGCGTTGGATTATCATAACTGGGACTAAAATCATAAATATCATCCGAACGCAGTGATTTTATCTTTCACGTAAAAGATTTTCTCTTTTGGTTGAATGTTTTTTCAGTTTGAAAAATATTAATCAGTAATAAATTATCCAAAATGGCATAATTAATAAACACAAAGTTTCAAACCAAATGTCAATCCTTATCAGCTCAGAATTTTTAATTGAAAAGCAAAATTTCGCAAACATTTTGCGGAGGAATTTTTATTCATTACATTTTCAAAACCTCTGAAAACATGACGACAACGAACTGACGGAACTGACGGAACTGTCATAGTGCCAATATCTTGTCTTACTCCCCGAATTTGGTACCATTTATTAAAAAATTATTTGTGCTGAATATAATGTAAATCAAATAATATTTAAAAGTTGCTCAAAGCACTTGAATTTTCTGACTATCCACTCAACAGAGAATTGATTAACTTCTTTGTCGCGTGAAAATTAAGGCTAAAAGCATTTTATAAAATTTTATTCAATCATATAAAATAAAATACATTATATTCATAATGTAGTTATAGTTTTTTATTCAACTAAAAGTATACTAAATATAGAAGAACGGCAAATGGCCTTTTTTTTAAAGCACAAATATATGACATTTACAAAATGATTATGGCTTTTCCTCAATTAAGAAAATATGTGCATGCAAGAAAATGGCAAATGGCACCTCCTTTTACATTTCAAAACAAAACATGATATTTAGAACATAAATCAAACATTTGCTTCAACTAAAAATAATATAAGCGAGACAATAACAAATGGCTATGTTTGACTGAGCAATCTTTTCAAAGGTTTGGGGGAAGCGCTTCCGGTGGTCTTCATTGCTTCTGTTCTTCGTTGCGGGTTGTTGCTTCATTGAATGAGGTCAACGCGACACTACGCTCAGCAAAGTCATTCACGACTCGAATGCCTTGTACATTATGTACAACGTCTCGGGCATTCTTCCACGATTCGTCCTCGCCCCAAACGGAGGGATCTTTTTCAGTGAAGGTCATTGGGATATCCAGAATGGTGAGTAATCTGTTCGTGTTCAAGTAACAAAGTTGTGCATTTCAGGAATCTCGTTAAGGCCCGTAGCCCCCTGACATTTAAACTGACCCTCTTGGGTATATCAGAAGATCCCTCTTCGTCTAAGGCTTTTACCATCTCGCGTTTCTCATCGATGGAAATCGAGGAATCGAAAAAGGCATAACCTATCAGTGGTTCGCTTAAATAGCAAATATGGTGACACAGGGCCTTTGCAGCAACATGTGAAACTGAATCATCAATATCTCGGAACTTTATAATCCTCCCAATATGCTCAATATCATTTCTAGGAGCCTCGATTGCATTTGATGCTGTAAACCAGGACTGGATATAAACCATCAAACCGAAAAGGAGGAAACGACAAATCCCAGTTGCCTCCCTAGCAGCAAGTCGAAACTTTCGGTGGAGAGCTTCAAGCTGTCGGATGCTAATGCCACGAGGTGGAGTCTCGCCAAGAATGATTAGAGAGAGCTCAAGTGATCAGGGCTGGGAGCGGTTAACCGGTTATAGCCAGTTAACCGGTTAAAAATTTCCAACCGGTTAATTTCAGTTAAAATTAGTTATTTCAATAAGTTCGTATAAAATGCACAAATCGTGGACGGAGAGATGCTAAAATATTCTCAGGAAAAAGGTTGTCGAGTTGACGAGAGACGATTAAAATGGTGGAAGTCAAGATGGAATGACTACCCAACATTGAGCCGCCTTGCAAGACGATATTTGGCTGTTCAAGCTACATCAGCATCGTCTGAACGATTATTTTCGGCTTTTGCACTTGTATTTGAGAGTCGACGCGTGTCACTTGAGAAAGAAACAGCAAGCGCCATCATATTTTTACATGAGAACGGGCAGTAGTTAAGTTTATATCGATGCCTGTTCTTGCATCTCCAGGTCGCAGACATGGGCCTAAGTATCGATTCAATTGCATTTAAATATCAAATACTTATAATAGGAAGTAAATTTATTCTGTGAGGAGTTTATAAATAATTATCCAAAAAAGTATATTGATTATTCATACGCGTGCACTGCATGCAACTCATTCATGGACCGCACGCCACTGATATATATATATATATATATATATATATATACACAGGGTGTTTGAAAACTTTCTGTACAAATTGTAATGGGGGATAGGCAACACCAAGACAAACCCTTTTCGTCTATAAGTGTATGTCCGCTGACGTCACCATTCGGCGCGAGAGGGCGCCGCTGCAATTGGCTAAAAGGTGAAGTGGGCTAGACTCGCGCTTGCCGCGGGCATTCTTAAATCGGACGTAGTACGCGTAACATGGAGCGCTTCACGACTGCTGAGATGGCTGACATGCATATGGTGTATGGGGCTGCCAATGGAAACGGAAGAGCTGCTGTGAGGTTGTACCGACAGCGCTTCCCAAACAGACGTGTGCCAAACCACCAAACGTTTGCGCATTTGCATCGGCGACTGCGAGAGACTGGAACATTCCATGCAAACATGCATGACACTGGTCGGGAGAGAAACGTGCGCACTCCTGACATGGAAGAAGAAATCCTACGGCGATTTGAGGACAATCCAAGCGCAAGCACGCGAGGTGTTGCACGTATCCTCGGTGTGGACCACGACCTGGTCTGGAGAGTGTTGCATGTGCATTGTGCATGTTAAACACACCCTCACGTGTTAAACAGGCCTCATCTGAGAACAGCACATAAGCCGGAAAATTAGGCTGCACCGCTGTCTGCTGCAGAAACCAGCGTGCGAATTCCACACGAAGAGGGTAATCCCGAGGTTGTAATGCCTGGACTCTCTGACGATGAAACGGATGTAACTGCTGCTCGTGCAACACTATCCAGACCAGGTCGTGGTTCACACCGAGGATACGTGCAACACCTCGCGTGCTTGCGCTTGGATTGTCCTCAAATCGCCGTAGGATTTCTTCTTCCATGTCAGGAGTGCACACGTTTCTCTCCCGACCAGTGTCATGCATGTTTGCATGGAATGTTCCAGTTTCTCGCAGTCGCCGATGCAAATGCAAAAACGTTTGGTGGTTTGGCACGTCTGTTTGGGAAGCGCTGTCGGTACAACCTCACAGCAGCTCTTCCGTTTCCATTGGCAGCCCCATACACCATATGCATGTCAGCCATCTCAGCAGTCGTGAAGCGCTCCATGTTACGCGTACTACGTCCGATTTAAGAATGCCCGCGGCAAGCGCGAGTCTAGCCCACTTCACCTTTTAGCCAATTGCAGCGGCGCCTCTCGCGCCGAATGGTGACGTCAGCGGACATACACTTATAGACGAAAAGGGTTTGTCTTTGTGTTGCCTATCCCCCATTACAATTTGTACAGAAAGTTTTCATACACCCTGTATATATATATATATATATATATATATATTATATATATATATATATATATATATACACACCGTATACAAATTAACCGAAATTAACCGGTTAAATGAAAATTTTAACTGCTCCCAGCCCTGTCTGTGATCATCTTGAGCATGGTTTTATTTCAGTTATGGGGAGAGAAGGAAATGATTGTCTCCTTAATGGGTCTATACTGTACACCCCTAAACGGCAGAGTAATGTGCACCAAACTTCCAAACCAAACAGGGAGAACCTGGAAAGGTTTTAATAATACACTCGCCCCTCCCAGTAAACCCTAGGCCATGTTTCGGAGGGCTTTCGCTGCGGAAGGCGCAGCGGGCGTTCTAGTGTGTGTGTGTGTGTGTGTGTGTGTGTGTGTGTTACAGTATAATACACAATTAATTAGTTTGTATTGTAGTTTAGAATTTTAAGTACTGATATTAAAAAAGAAAGTAATTACTTTTTTTCCATTTTATCAGTTGACTAATTAATGCAATTTCATTTCGAAACTTGAGAAAAGTAGTGACAAGTAAATGTTTATATGAAGTATTTTCAAAAAGTTTACGTCTTCTTAATGTTTCGTTAGAACGTATCTGATATTCTGTCGGGCTACGTCGTGACCATTGTCGTAACACCAATTCCCGTCGATCAGCGAAGTTAAACGACAGTGAATCTGGGTAGTAGATGGATGAGAGACCATCCTCCGCGTCCAAATTATGTAAACGACCCGTGGTTCGGATTCCACGTAAAGCGTCAATATCGCGACCATAAATACAAAAACTTCATATCTCATTTATTGTTTTAGGCAAACACGTCATCGATAACCTTTAAAAGATATACAGGGTGGGCCATAAGTCGCTTTACCGGAGTTTCGTTATGATACGAAAGTAAAGCGACTTATGGTCCAACCTGTATACTAAACTGTATTTTAATAAGACTTCTTAAATACTGAAGGAAATATTGTAGTTAATATCATACTTTTAAGAATTAATTATCGCATTTCTTAAAAATGTGAAAAACAGGTTTGGTTTAATGCGCACTGTTTTTTTAAATACATTTTGTAAAGCGTTTTCTCTCTAAAAAATCAGTTGCATTTTATAAATAAAAAATTATATCCTATAAAAAGTTTGGTAAAATTCCAGAATCCAGACGCAGTTCACACACAGTCCGTAATACCTAACCTAACCTAACTTAGCGTGATCTAATCTAACTTGACATATTACTAAGCTCCTATGAACTGTCTCTGAATTTGGTCTGGATTCTGGAATTATGACGTTCTTTCGATACATTTTTGAGGCAGCAGGGGTATAAATTTGGAAAAAGTTCACCTAAAAATGTATAAAAAGCAAGAAAATTTTCGAAGACATTATCTAAGAACTTATTTCCCATTCTCAATGGGGTGAGCCCGTCGCTTGAACTCGACTGAAAACACATGAATTAATTACACATAGGGACGGTGGGGTAAGACGGACCCATGGGGTGAGATGGAACCCCCCCCCTCTAAACACAAGCAGAAAGGGCGAGGTTCAGATATTGGTTGCTAGATGTCCTTCACGTCACCAAACAAAAGCATGACACAAAAGAAAAAAGCAAAGCAAGCGAAAGCTGGGCCATCCTGGGCTCATGACAGTGACAGTGAGGATGGAGATTCAACCAAGTGCTTGTATTGCAATGACACGTTTGGTAATTCTGTGCGAAAAGAAAAGTGGGTTTGTTGCGCCATTTGCAAGAGATGGGCACATGAGGAATGTGCAGGGGTAGAGGATGATGAGGAAGAGGTTTGTGTGTGTGAGTTGTGCCAGTAAGGATGGACCCCTGGGGTCCATCTTACCCCATGATTCGTTTTTGGTACAATAAAAATATTGATTTGGTAAAATCTCGTGTTTCAGTCTTTTCCTCTAAAAACCGTGACCAGGGTGTGGACTTTAAATATAACACCCCAAAGCACCACCACAACCCCTAAAAACCCCCAAAATTATATAAATGTGGTTTCTAGACTCATTTTTGTGTTAAGTAGTCCGTCTTACCCCACCTTTCCCTACAAGGATAAGGCCTACCTAGGAATCAACACCGGGAATAAGGTACCACCCGAACCTCAGGGATTCTAGTGTTACTTTACATCGCAAGGTTGGAGGCAGGCATGGGGTAATTGTAATTTGTAGTTGTAATTGATTATAATTAATTTTTTCAATTGTAATTGACCACCTAAAATGTATTGTAATTAATTACATTAGGAGACCAAAGTAAGTGATAGTTACAGTTAATTACTTTGAATTATATGAATATTAAAGTTAATGGGTCATTAGGTCATATCATACTTTTCCGAGTCCGAATTTCACTCTGGCTAATATGTATTTTTATGTAAAATTTAATTCTAAGAGGGGTTTCTTTTCTGCAACTTTTCCCAAAAATCGCGTATCATGTTCAAAATTGCGGTTTTCTGTTCTATGTTGAAATATCGAATATTCAATTGAACACAACCTCATATTTTTAACCCTTTGTCGTATTTGTTGCCATTTAGACACATTAACTTTGCTTAACTCTTACACAGGTTCAATACATACATACATAAGAAAAAAAATCTACTCCATTTGAATCTTTGTAACCATTTGGACGCAGAAGGCGAAGTTCAACATTCTCTCAATAGATGGCTCTGAGCAATTACGCCAGCTATAATTGTGAAGTAGAAGTGAGTGGACGCCATTTTTTTCGGTAATTTTTTTTTGTAATTTTCCTAAGTTTATTCACCATTATTATATTTGTTTTGACTATAATTTCATTTAGAAGTATTAAGGAAGCTCCCTGTTTACTTTTAGTCCAGGCAATCTAGAGCAAAAATAGCTTCAACCTGGGCAAAATTGCTTCAGAAGCTTTCTAAACTGTTTCCAGCTCAGGAACCATTGCAGAATAACATATCCAAAACCGACAAAAGTGGACCCCGGGAACACCCCCAAAAATGAAATTCAAAATGGCGGACTGGCAGTTTCCTACGAAATACAATAAATTTTAATTTCGCTTTGTAGAGAGAGTTATGACGTTTTTCTTGATCAGTAAAATGTTTTAAAACACATTTTCGTTTCTAAATTAACCTATATGACACTAAAAATTGTATTAGGCGGCTAGTATTAAACTATGACGTCACGTAATGTAAATAAAATATACTGTATGGAGTGTATGTGAGAATGGACATTGCTACATCTTTATAAACTTATATTATATACAACTCTTTAATTCCTACTACCCACTATCAAATCTGCGTATTTGTGCTTGTCATTTTCTTTAAAACTGTTATTATGTACTCCTTTTAAATACTGCAACACAGATTAATTTGTGTTTTCTGTTTCAGACTGACTCGGTGTACGGCTGACTCGGTGTGCGTCCGCCTTCAAGAATGCAGACCCCTGAAGAATTGTGCGTGATTTGTAAGGAGAAATTGGACAGCGGACAGGAAGTGGTTCACATCTCGCAAAAAGGAGCCGATGGTATAAATGCATCCAGCCGCAGCCGTGGAAGCGATGTTGTTGCAACAGCTGGAATAAGTGTTCACGTTGTATGTAGGAAAAGGTTTACGGATAAAAAGACCATTGAAATAAAGAAGCGACAGACCGCAGCCGAGGCAATACCAAGGAAAAGTGCTCGTTATGAATACGCATTTTCCAGTGCTACTCACTGTTTGTTTTGTGATACCTTTGTGGACTTTTTTTCCAAACACAAACCAAAATCAGAGCATGTCAAAATAAGAACTACAGAGTTCTCCGAAACCATAAAAAGGTGCTGTGAAAGCCGCTGCGATGAATGGTCGTTTAATGTAAAAGGCCGTCTGGAGTATTATCTTCGTGATCTTCCTGCTGCAGATTGTGTCTACCATCACACCTGCAGCGTAAATTTTCGAAGTGGAAAAAACATTCCTCGCGCTACTCCTCCGACGATCATGATTCGAAGAAAGGGAGACCAACTAATGAAGAGCAACACCAAGCATTCCTTCAGACCTGTGTACCTGGAAGAGAATGATGATGAACAACTGTTGATTGGAGACCTAATTTCCAAAATGGAGGAATATCTTCAAGGAAGTCGGAGCTCTGTCTACGAACGCAGGCACATGAAGAGAAAGCTTTTAGAACGTTACGGAGACAAGATCATAATATCAGGTGAAAGTGGGAAGGCAGATGTAGTAACACTACGAGAGACAGCTAATGAAATTCTTATAGATTATCACAAAAAGTCGAAAGAATGTGATACAGATATAGAGCTACAGAAGATTTACCTAGTAGAAGCTGCTGCAAAAATAATCAGAAGTGATATCAAGTCTGTCGACTCGCCTAGAAAAGATGTGTATCCATCTCCAAATGACATCACTGCAGAAAGTGCTCTTGATTACATTCCCAACAGTCTGAAATTGCTATTATCAAAAGCATTTGCGGGACAGGATGCTTCAGAAAAATAGGTGCAATTGGGCAGAGCATTATGCAAGCAACCCGTCCTAGAGGATTACTATGTCCACTACAGATCGGTTTGTCGGTTCAGCTACACCACAACTTTAGGTCAAGGTACCTTATTGACGTTCTCCATCAGCTGGGTTACTGTTCGTCGTATGCAGAAGTAACAAGATTCGAAAGAAACGCGGCGCTGGCAAGTGGGTCTGGCTTTTACTGTTGATGAAAACACTGCAGTCCTTCTAGCAGCAGATAACGTCGATCATGATGTCTGCACTTTGGATGGGAAGAATACCTTTCATGGAATGGGTATGATTGCCGCAATAACTCCGAAGATCAAGATCCACCCTTCTATTCACAGGCGTAATGTTGGTGACAATGACATTAAGAAGATTGCAACCGTTGACATTAGGGAATATAGACACGCGAGAAGCATGTTGAGGGACATCTCATTCCGCGAACTTCCAGTACCCACTGCCACCATAAGTCGACTTAGTCTTCTCTGGCAGATATCTTCAGCAGAAAGATCAGGTCCAAGTTGGTCCGGAACAATGCAGGCAATTCACGGTGGATCAAGTGTCTCACAGCCAGGTGTGGCGTCGATCACGTTCCTTCCCATCATAGATATGTCGCCAACTGACATGACCTGCATATTTTCGACATTACTATATTTGAGCAAGATAGCACGCGATCAAAAAGTCCCATGCATTATTACCTTTGATCAGCCTTTGTTCTGGAAAGCTTCCCAAATCATCAATGAACAGAGAGACCTGCAGGACATTGTTTTAATGCTGGGATCATTTCACACTCTGATGAATCTTTTGGGAGCAGTCGGTACTCTTATGAATGGTTCAGGATTGTCTGAAGTACTTCAAGAAATATACGGACCAAATGCCGTGCAACACATGATGTCTGGAAAAGCTGTTTCAAGAGCGATACGTGGTCATATGATAGTAGATGCAGCTCTTAGTACCTTACTAGTCGCAGACGTTTTCCCTCGTAATGAAGATGGAACTCCTCATGACCTCCATAAGGAAGCTTGTGACCTGCTCGACGATGTTATGACCGCCAAACAATCAGTTGAGGATGTGGAATCTTCGAATGCATTGTCTCAGATTGCTACCACTTTGGATGCGAAGAAAACTGACCCACAATCTACTTCGCAAACAAGTCAACTCTGGTTGGAATATCAGCGAATGATCAACATTGCACGTTCCTTGATAACAGCAGACAGAACCGGCTCGTGGGATTTGCACTTGCAAGCTATGCTGGAGACCATCCCCATAATTGCAGCAGCCGGACATCACAATTACCTGAAATCGATATACCTGTACCTGCAGAAAATGTTAAGTTTGCCTTCTGAAATCCAGCCGTTAACAAAATGTTCCAGGAAGGTAAGTTTGTGGTAAGAAGAAGCGACAGATTATGGGCCGGACTCGGCACAGACCTGGTGATAGAACAAGTACTAATGCGTTCCCTGAAAAGCAGAGGCGGACTGACACGCGGAAGTGGATTTACAGACATCCAAAGGACAACGTGGCTCTTTTCTATGCCTCTGTGTTCCACTTATAACTTAGCAATGCAGGAATACACCAGAGTTTTGTTGGAAAGTAGTGAACAGCACAAGGAAATGAGGGGAAGTAGACAAATCAGGGACAGTAATGACATGAAGAAAGTACTTGAACGTCTGGAATCCTTATCCCCATTCCATTCTACCTCGGGTCTCTGCAACATTGTAACAGGGCTAACTGCTGATCCTGGAGTTAACGTTCATCAATTGCATTCAATCGGTACGAACATTGTCGTAAAAATGATTGGGAAACAAGCCTTTACATATTCTGCCAAAAGATCTGACAAAGTGAAAACACTAGGATCTGCTTCTGCCGTTGTGATCACTGATGCTTCAGATATAGAAGTAGATCCTGCACTACTGTTTCAGAGAATGATGACTGTTGCCACTGGCGGAGACATGAATCTTGAAGATGTCATGTGTTACGAACTGTGTGCATATCCTCCTGCATTGTTCGAATCACGAAGTATCTTGAGGAAACCCGATAAGTCTCAGCTAGCTCATGCAATAATCAAATACACTGACACTTTACGCATGGAAGAAGTTCAAGAAATTCAGTGCACAGACCAGTACGTATTGGATGGTGGATCTCTACTACATCGTGTTTCCTGGCGTCAAGATGAAACATATGACAGCATCGCCAACTCATATGCCGATTTCACTCTGAAACATATGGAAAAGCAATCATTGTTTTTGATGGCTACAGCAGCTCTCCTACGATCAAGGACATGACCCACAGAAGACGCAGCACCAAGACAAGCAGAAATGTGAATCTCAGTCCAAGCATGAAGTTTGTTGGCCAGAAGGAACACTTCTTGGCTAATGAAAGCAACAAGCAAGCATTTATTTCCCTCGTAGGTGAGATGTTGAAAAAGCACGGGTGTACTGTTCACAACGCAGATGGGGATGCTGATGTGGACATCGTTCGTGCAGCAGTTTCCTCATCAGAAAATGCAACTACAACAGTAATAGGGGAAGACACCGACTTGCTGATTCTCCTTCTGTACCATGCCAAGGACAGTGGTTTCAAGTTGTACTATCGCAGCGATATAAGACGGGGACCATCTCCTAATCCTGTGTATGATATTCTCAGCATTCAATCATTGTTAGGCAAGTATCTCCTGTTTGTGCATGCTTTCACGGGCTGTGATAGCACATCCAGAATTTTTTCGATCGGTAAAGCCAAAGCATTCGACACACTGATGAAGGTGGCTGAACTCCGTTCAGTTGCAAATACATTCTGTTCTGATTGTTGCCAACACTCTGACATTGAAGCCGCTGGAAGAAAGGCAATGCTTCTGTTGTATGGCTGCAAAACACTTGAATCCACTAACGCACTACGTCATCGAATGTTAGTTGAAAAGGTAGCTACAGCTAAATCTTTTGTTACACCCGAACGTTTGCCACCTACCGATGCGTCCACAAAGTACCACAGCTTTCGCACATACTTTCAAATACTAATCTGGAAGTCTACAGAAGAGAAGATCGATGCAGAACAGTGGGGTTGGTATGTAAAGAATAATTCCTACTGCCCTACAGCCTGCGACAAGCCACCAGCTTCAAATTATCTACTCAACATGATCCGCTGCTTCTGCAAGACGAAATGTGCTACTTCAAGATGTGGATGCAAGCGTAATGGAATGCCCTGTTCAGCCGCTTGTGGCGAGTGCCAAATCAGTGGTTGCGATAACAACCCAAGTACCGGTAATCTATCCGATGATAGTGATGAAGAGGATTAATTTCTGTGTTTGTGACCAGGTATCACTTCTTCTGTAATGAACATAACTTGAAACTGGGAAAAAAATAATTGTTGTATTATTGATTATAAAAATCTGTAAAAAGCTATATAACATTATATTTGCGTAATAACTGGTTGTGTTGTATATTGTTGAATTATTTAAAACATTACAACTGAAAGAAAAAGCATCAAATGTATCTCTATAAATAAAAGCGTAAATTATATATATATTTTTTTTCGTAGGAAACATCCAGTCCGCCATTTTGAATTTCATTTTTGGGGGTGTTCCCGGGGTCGAATTTTGTCGAATTTTGGATATGTTATTCGGCAATGGTTCCTGAGCTGGAAACAGTTTAGAAAGCTTCTGAAGCAATTTTGTCCAGGTCTAACTACAAATTGCCTGGACTATTTGTTTAAGTAATATTTTTAATAACTGTGAAGAAAAGACTTTATTCAAAGTTCGTTTCGAAATGGACACAAAGTTTTCATAGGGTTAATTTCTGTCTATGATAACACGTGTGTCCAATTGGATACATGAAATGAATTTTTCATTACGATGTTTATATATAATATATATATATATATATATATTGGTGAAGGCCGCTTCTGGCAAGCTTCAATTTTAATTTAAGCAGAAAGCAACAGACAAGGAAAGAAACATCCATCAAGTTGGAAAGGGACTATATTTTGTATATTGCAACGTTTCAAGCAAAACTATGCTCATCCTCAGGCAAAAATTCTAAAAAGTTAAAAACATAATATTAAAAACCATAATGACATTAACAAATTAAAATAGGGAAAAAATCCACAAGCATTAAAAACAAAGTCACACTAAAAAAATTCTAAAAAGTTACAATTAAAAACCATAATGACTATTATGAAACAAAAGCGAACAATTAACAAGCTTTAAAACAATAAAAGTGACACTAAAAACGAAACAATGAATAACAGCTATAAAATACAAAATGTAAAACTCAAAAAACTAAAAAATCCACAGGCTATCTTTTAAAACACTAAAAAATTAAAAACCCACACTAAAAGGAACACACCTTAAGTCTAAGCAGCACAGATTCCGAGGCAAAACTAAAAAAACAGAAACATCTAAAACCAAGTAAAGGTTGGTTGTTCAAGATGTTCAGTTTAGACGGAGGGGAACTGAACATCTTGAACAACCAACCTTTACTTGGTTTTAGATGTTTCTGTTTTTTTAGTTTTGCCTCGGAATCTGTGCTGCTTAGACTTAAGGTGTGTTCCTTTTAGTGTGGGTTTTTAATTTTTTAGTGTTTTAAAAGATAGCCTGTGGATTTTTTAGTTTTTTGAGTTTTACATTTTGTATTTTATAGCTGTTATTCATTGTTTCGTTTTTAGTGTCACTTTTATTGTTTTAAAGCTTGTTAATTGTTCGCTTTTGTTTCATAATAGTCATTATGGTTTTTAATTGTAACTTTTTAGAATTTTTTTAGTGTGACTTTGTTTTTAATGCTTGTGGATTTTTTCCCTATTTTAATTTGTTAATGTCATTATGGTTTTTAATATTATGTTTTTAACTTTTTAGAATTTTTGCCTGAGGATGAGCATAGTTTGTGCTTGAAACGTTGCAATATACAAAATATAGTCCCTTTCCAACTTGATGGATGTTTCTTTCCTTGTCTGTTGCTTTCTGCTTAAATTATATATATATATATATACAGGGCTATTCAAAATGATTCACCTGATTTCAAATGAGAATATTTTTTAATGTTACAAATACAGAGTGATTTGTGATACATCAACCAAAAGAAAAACTGTCCAAATTTTGTCTCTCACCTCATAAATGCTCTATGTGACTTCCCCTAGTTACACGAGCAACGTCGACACGATAGTCGAATTCCTCCCATACTCGCTCCAGCATGTCCGTTGTCACTGACTCTACGGCAGTAACAATGCGAGTTCGGAGCTCATCCAAAGATGTGGGCAACGGTGGCACGTACACAGTATCCTTAACGTACCCCCAAAGGAAGAAGTCGCACGGTGTAAGATCCGGCGACTGTGACTACCGATTTACAGCTCGAAAACTGCAACACACAAAACGCCTTCTGCTGTGCGGACGCCATTTTCACACTGACTGTTTGTTGCTAGGCTAGGCCACGGCGTGACTTTGGAGCCCTCTCGCGGTGATCTTGTAAAACTCGGAGATTTCTTCTTTCATGTGGTGTATGCCCAGTTGATACACGGTTGATAGGTACGGAAGTATTCTCAGTTGAAATCGGATGAATCAATTTGAATAGCCCTGTATATATATAAAGAGTTACAAGGAAAAGAAGTACCTCAAAAGGCCTTGCGGCCCATACCGAGGAGGTACCAATGGCAACGGGTGCCAGGGAAAATTTTGTAAAAGTTTATTTTTCTTTCAACTATCCTAGCAGTAGTAGAAAACTGGATAGAAAAGTAGAAGGCTCTCTCCCCACCCTCCCTGCCAGAGGCAGGTACGGAAAAAGGTTGAAGAAAATACCTTGACCCTGGAAAAGTAGCCAAGGAAATTTTACAGGAAAGTGGAGAATATATAAATAGCTCTATATTTAGCTTGCTCACAGAGACACCATACAAGCGATCTCCTGCAGAGTTTTCTTGTTTTAATCTTAAACTATGAGAGTATTCAGTACTTTGTCTAGCCCATTTTTAACACATTTACACTTTGACTGGAAACAACCTCTGAGGGAAGTTGGTTCCAGATATCAACTATTTTATAGGAAAAGAAATTTCCGCAGACTGAGGTCCTAAATGTCTTTACACACTCACATAGTGTGCAAGATTTCGTCTACCCTTTTCTTGAACTGATCCACAGAGGAACTGTTCACAACTTCCGAAGGTAACCTGTTCCATGTGTCACAGATCTTATACGTAAAGTAATTCCCACACACACTAGTCCTAAACCGTTTCAAATCCAACTTCCAACCATTGTTGCGAGTTGGGTTATCATTTAAACTAAACATACTTCTAAAATCGACATCGTTGAACCCGCGTAAGAGCTTGAAAACCTCGATCAGTTGACCGCGCAGCCTCCGAGTTTCAAGCGAAAACAAGTTCAGGGCGCGTAACCGTCGATTGTAGCCCATATGCCTAACGGAAGGGATTAACTTTGTGGCCCTCGCCTGCACTCGCTCCAGCCTCTCAATATCTTTCCTGAGGGTGGGCGACCAGAACTGCACAGCATACTCCAGGTGCGGCCGAACAAGGGAATTGTACAGTGAGAGCACAATCTCCTTGTTCCGAAACTGAAATTGCCTTCTGATATAACCCAATAGTTTCTGGGCTTTCTTTTCCACCTCTACACACTGTTTCGTAAACTTAAGATCGCTGCTAATTAGCACACCCAAGTCCTTTTCTAAATCAGTCACCTCGATATTACTACCCAACATCGAGTAGTCCGACTTGGGATTGGCGTAGCCAATGTGCATCACTTTGCATTTACCCACGTTAAACGGCATTTGCCATTTTTCGGACCACTCTCCTATCCTACCTAGGTCCGCACGCAGTTCCTCGATCGCTTCGGGCGTCCCAACATTGGCCCCAAGCTTGGTGTCATCAGCGAATTTGGCGATCCGACTGACGATGCCACCGTCGATATCATTTATGTAAATGATAAACAACAGCGGCCCCAAAACGGAACCCTGAGGAACCCCACTAGTGACCGAGGCCCAACCCGAACTAGCCCCTTTAATTACCACCCTCTGCCGCCTATTCCTCAGCCAGTTTTCAATCCACCTACTATTTCCCCACCGATACCCAGCGCGCGCACTTTCGCCATTAGCCTGCGGTGAGGTACCTTATCAAAGGCTTTCTGAAAGTCGAGATAAAGTATATCAATCGCCCTACTCTTATCGTACTCACTCAACATGACGTGGAAAAACTCGAGCAAGTTGGTGAGAGAGAGAGAGAGAGAGAGAGAGAGAGAGAGAGAGAGAGAGAGAGAGAGAGAGTTACAAGGAAAATAAGCACCTCAAAAGGCCTTGCGGCCCATACCGAGGAGGTACCAATGGCAACGGGTGCCAGGGAAAATTTTGTGAAAGTTTATTTTTCTTTCAACTATCCTAGCAGTAGTAGAAAACTGGATAGAAAAGTAGAAGGCTCTCTCCCCACCCTCCGCTCCCTCCCTGCCAGAGGCAGGTACGGAAAAAGGTTGAAGAAAATACCTTGACCCTGGAAAAGTAGCCAAGGAAATTTTACAGGAAAGTGGAGAATATATAAATAGCTCTATATTTAGCTTGCTCACAGAGACACCGAGCAAGCGAACTCCTCCAGAGTTTTCTGAGGTTTTAATCTTAAACTATGAGTGTGTTCAGTACTTTGTCTAGCCTATTTTTAAACAGATTTACACTTTGACTGGAAACAACCTCTGGGGAAGTTGGTTCCAGATATTAACTATTTTATAGGAAAAGAAATTTCCGCAGACTGAGGTCCTAAATGTCTTTACATACTCAAATAGTGTGCAAGATTTCGTCTACCCTTTTCTTGAACTGATCCACAGAGGAACTGTTCACAACTTCCGAAGGTAACCTGTTCCATGTGTCACAGATCTTATACGTAAAGTAATTCCCACACACACTAGTCCTAAACCGTTTCAAATCCAACTTCCAACCATTGTTGCGAGTTGGGTTATCATTTAAACTAAACATACTTCTAAAATCGACATCGTTGAACTCGCGTAAGAGCTTGAAAACCTCGATCAGTTGACCGCGCAGCCTCCGAGAGAGAGAGAGAGAGAGAGAGAGAGAGAGAGAGAGAGAGAGAGAGAGAGAGAGAGAGAGAGAGAGAGAGAGAGAGAAACTACCACCCACTAATTACCTTATTAGACCTTTGTTGACTAATGGACACACAAATTATTTCATTTAGAAATGTTCTTACAAAAAAAAGATTGCTAAAAATGCTTATATATACCTCCTATGCATATTTCAAGTAAAAAAATGAACTTAGGCTAAAATTAAATGGTACTGAATGACAAAGGGTTAAGCTTATGTTACACCAATACACCATTATTACGAATTTTAAATTAAATTTGCAATGCTAAATTCAGTTTTCTATTACCAAAATAAATATTCATTACCAAATTTAGGTTAATTTGGTAATTAAAAATGCCGGTTGGCAACCCTGATTATAACCAAAAATTATATTCCTTGTCTATATTTATGGCGAAAGAACACTAAACATACTGATATGAATTTGTTACAGATTGGACAAGAGCGAGAATAAGCACCGACTAGACGTGATGGCCGAATCTGCCCCCAAAACCAGGAAAATGTCAGGTTCAAAGCTCTCGGATGTTCTGGGCCCGGGGAAGGAGTTCATTCCCAGCGAGGTGCCGACTTGGAGAGCCGTTCTTCAGAGAGGGATTCGTCTGCAGGAGGAAAAGTTCCTCATTCATAACATCCAAAGGTCTAAATACCCTATCCGAGAGATGACTGACGAGCTGGCTTCACTCGTAATGACTCAGTGGAGGAAGTCGAATGTAAAGTTCTCCCAGCCTGTGACAATCACGGAAAAATCGCTCTCATATAAGATCTTGTTGAAATGGAAGATGACAGACGTTGTGAACGGGAGAGTTAAGTCTGCTACCCAGGAGAAGAGGATGGCTGATCTGGATAAACTCTGTGAAGTCTGCGTTTGCAAGCATCAGATTTTCTTGTGCGGCTCAGAGGGGAGTGGATGCTCAGGATGCTCCCTCAAGGCCCATGTGAACTGTAACTGTCCTTTGGAGGTGAAGATTCCTAAACTGGACCTTCAGTGGCTGCACTACCAGAGAGTGAAGACTTCCGAAGCTTCAGGAATCCAGATGTCTTCTGTAGATTTCGAAGACAGCAGGAGACAGATCAAAGCAGCGAAGAGGAAGGAGACTGAAGAAGCTTCTGCTGTGAAGAGGAAGAAGAAAGAGGAGGCTACTAATGAGGAGCTTCTCATGAAAGACTTTGAGGAGAACGAAGAGCCAAACTTCGAAGAAGCTGCAAAAGAAGCCTCTGGCAATGCTGAGGCTACTGAAGCTCCTATGGACGTTCCCGCTGAAGTACCTACCGAAACTTCAACTTCTGCTACACGAAACTACATGAAGATCCAAGGGACAGCTTCAGCAGCTTTGAGGTACAGGGTGGCAAATGTTCCGGCAGCTGCAGTTGCCACTGGCTTCCTGAACGACCTCATCAAGGCCGGTCATCTTTCCAAAGACAAGGCTTACTTGGCCATAGATGGCATGAAAGTCTGGAGGGCCAAGGAGGAAGTAATGGCCTCATCAGTTGAAGCTCTCACGCAGAGGTCAGAGGAGGAGAAAATCTCTGGGATATTCTTTGATGGCAAGCAGGATAGGAACACAAAGGTGTTGAAATATGACGAAGTGACAGGGAGATTTCATCCTGGCAAAGTGATCGAGGAGCATTACACTATCACGTGGGAGCCTCAAGGAAAGTACCTCTTCCATTTCACTCCCAAGGAGAAAAGCCTGCTCATAAGATCGCTCAGGGCCTGCATGAGTGGCTTCTGGATCACGGAGCTGACGAGAGCCTTGTAATGATTGGAGGAGACTCTACCAACACCAACGCGGGGTGGTCTGTACAGACCAGTTTTAAATTCTCTGAAGGGGACATAGTTAAGGTTCCATCACAAATACGAGAAAACCCAGCATCAGGGCCAGACACATGAAGTGCCAAATTTCTGAAGTAATCACTCGATACAGACAAGTTCCTCTCCCATTAAGGAACGCGAATATCGATCCTACTCAAAGTAGGTAATACAGCAATGCCTAAAAATTATCGCCAGTCGCACGCACCTTTCAGCTTACGAAGTTCTTTGAAAAGGTAATTAGAAAAAAAATGCTTTCTATCAACAAAACAAATTATTCAGTCCAAACCGAGGTGGATTCAGGGCTGGGGAAATCATGCCTATCAAGGGTGTTAAACCACCAAGAGAAAATAAAGGAAGCATTGCGTCGAAGTCAAAATACAGAAGTGATATACAATCAGTGGAAAGCTGAGACAATGAATATTTAATTTTCTGACCCAACAAACACAAACAGTATCAGTAAATGAAGTTAAATCTGAAATCTTAGAAGTCATCAGCTTTGTCTCACAAGGTACAGTATTAACTCCCTTGCTGTTTATAATAATGATTGCAGACGTAGATTTAGATATTAAGGACAGTGTCGTATCGTGTAAAGCGGACGACACAAAGATAAGCAAGAAAATATCAAGTGAAGGTGACAGAAATACTACAAAATGACATTGAAACACTATTCAGGAGGGCGAAAGACAATGATATGAAGTTTAACGAAGAAATATTCCAACTTAGAAGATATGGTAACAAAAAGGGGATACAGAATAAAGGGTACAAAACAGTACAAGACAAAAAGATAACACTAAACCCACGAGTCAGGGATCTTGGAGTAATAATACCATCGGATGCAGAATTCAGAGAACACTATAACATTAAAATTAAAACAGCTAGAAAACTACTGGGAATTATCTGGAGGAGTTACCACACCAGAAAAGCAACAATCATGCTAAAAGCAGTGGCGTAGCAATAAGATGGCGTTCGTGGCAAAATGCCATGGGACCAGGGGCCCGAAGGGCCTAGTTTATATTCTTCAAAATTTAGAAAAGTAAAGAAATATATTAACATATATATCTTCAAAATTTAGAAAAGTAAAGAAATATATTTTTGATATTTTTTGTTTTTTCTATTTCAGCAACTCCACGAAAGTATGTTTTGAAATATGTAGCCTATTCCATTTGCTAGATTTTTCTCTTGACATTAAAAAATCTAACACTTCTTGCTCACTGATCATATTTGATTAATTAGACAGAGAAACTTAATAGGTTTTACATATTTTGGTTTCAAATTAACCATAAACGGTGTTGGTTTGGGGGAGGGGCTCCCCCCTCCAAACTCCTACCAGTAATTTTTGTACAGAAAACGAGACTGCAAACATGGAAGCCATGCAAAGGATTCTTACGTCTAAGATAGAGGAGACGAAAGATGAAGACTGCTCACAACTTGAGCAATATGCAATAATATACATATGGAAAATACTCAAGGAATATGCCCTAAACTTTAGAAATGAAGTAAAAAACACTGTAATGAGAGACCAGGCAGGTTCTGTATTATCCCAGTTGCGGTGGGACATGGGGGCCATGAAACCGAGGATGGAAAATACTCTCAGAAAACGAGGACAAAAAATTTTCAACGTTCCTTAACGAAAGAGCGGAGGAACCTCCAGCACATCACCTAAATACCTTCAAAACCCAACTCAACATGTTCCTGTGTAAAGTCCCTGACCAAGTGACCAGCCATGCGTATGAGGGCAGGATGAGAACTGAAAGCAACTCTCTCCTTCATAGATTCACCCAAATGAGGCGAGATGCTGCATAGGGGCTGAACACAGGTTGGTCCTGAACATTTGTTCATACCCAACCAAAGTAAGTTGAAAAGCGCTTTTTCCCAAGTTTTGGAAACTGGCGTCAAAGAAAGAATTAGAAAACGAAGACAGACACAAACATTCTTTATTTCATGCGTTTCGGGAGAACTCTCATTCTCAGTGGTTTAAAATCTGAATAATTAAAAAATTTATTCACATTGCGTTGTAAAATATAAAGCAGCAGTAATTATAATTAATTTTTTTATTACAAATAAAATGTTTCCTAAATCAGATAAAAGCAAAAGCAAAAACTATTAATAACCTTAAGTGAAAATCAGGACAATGAAATTTAGGAACAATAAAACCACACAATTCAGCGTTAAAAGCACAAAACTGAACGTGACCTCAAAACCTAAAGAATTATTAATTTCCTCGCATAAAATCCGATTATAGGTACAAAGAAATATTGAAACGAAGTAAAATATTTGTAATTACAATAAAACTTACATCACTTCATAACATTAAGAGCGAAAGAAGTTGACTAATTATTTCATTTACCGTTTTTTATTATATGTTCACAAAGAGTCGTGAAATCTAAGTTTTAATTCATTGTGAGCTGATTTTAATATTGATAAATTCATTAAATTCTTAATAGGAATTAACGGATAGAAGTGTTGGTGGTTATTTTTTTATGCAGAAAGGAGGGGCCAAAGGCGAATGCCAGAAAAAAGAGGGCCAGAAACAAAGACTGTTACTTTTAAATTTTTTTCTTTTAATTCTGAAAAGATTATGTAGTGTGTAAGATGCATGTATGTGCAGTGAGGAACAGAGGGAGAAGTGTGTGTTTTAAAGCATGCTGGACTACTTCAAGGGTAGATAAAACAGGGAAAAAGATCGGCAAAGGAGGACAGTAACGGAAGAAACGGGCGTTCCAGCACTCCCTGTCTCCTGCCCAAAGTCACCCTCAGGAGTACTTCCCTGGTCGACTGTTGTCTACAATCTCCTCCCTATAAATCTGTAATAACTTTGCTAATAACGATAGAGAGGTTCTGCTACAAAAAACTAAAGTACTTATATATATTCCCTCGTCAGGGAATAATTTGTTCTTTTTTTTTGTGGGTTTGCATCATTCATTCATTTCACGTGTTTAAGTGGGATATTCATTCTATATATATATATATATAACAGAATTCTCGCTGTGGCTTTGTGCAGCAAAAGAACCCAAAACACAACCAAGTGGGGAAATGAAAAGGACGGGTGTATTACTAAAACCTTCCTTGGTTTTCCCTTGATGTGTATACTAAATTTAGTGCATATATTTGGTGTATTAAAACAGATGATTTTAGGGTACATACAGAACCTATACACTATATATATATATATATATATATATATATATATATAATTCTTTGTATCCCTTCTTTTCTTCAGGAATAATACAAAATTCTATAAATATTTAATAAAAATAGACATTGTATGGATCTTCAATATGCATTTTTTCTGAAAGATTTCTTAGCCTTTCAGTCTCTCCTTAATATCAAGCAAATTGTCCATAAAATGTTTATTTTTGCCACCTAAAAAAGCATTTTTAAAATATAAAATTAGCTTCAACGTAAAGTAAATAATGATGTCAGAAAACTTTCATGTACAGCTAGTATATGTGTGTGTATATATATACACACCCGTGTGTGTGTGTGTGTGTGTGTGTGTGGTACTCTTGTATGTAACGATGTTTATGTGACGTAAGCTTCTCTCTCTCTCTCTCTCTCTCTCTCTTTGAGCATCTCTAATCGTGCCCCTTCTATTTCTTCCTTCTTCTCTGCCCTCTGGCGACCGAGGGCCCATCATTAGTCCCCAAACGCCAATGAAGAAGGAATCCCGACGCTGCCGGAAGTGAAACCATCTTTTATAAGACATCAGTGCCTCATTATGGCACTAAGCGGAACTCTAAGGAGAAATACGGCAAGATGAAATAAAGTATAAGATGTATTACTTTCGATGTTTATAAGGATTGGGACTTATCCGAGTCCCGTCAAAAGTTATTTTTTTAAGTCCTTTCGAAGTCAAAATCAAAGAAGGAAAAACTGCCAAAGGGTCTGATTAAATTCAGAATTATTTCTATAAAAATTCACTACCATGTATCAACCTAACTTTATATACATATATATATATATATATATATAACCTTGGTTTTGCTTCCGCCCGAATTGTTCATTCTCACGAAGGTCAAGTTTTTCACTACACCTTAGAGTTTAGACCTACAGTTTAACGTGGAATCTGAACCACGCCCCACCACGGGCGGTCAGACATTACGAAGTCCTCGCCCGGACTCGATCTCACGACCTCCCGATTAGCAACCCAGCGTCTTAACCACTCGGCCACCCAGGGTACCCATTCACCCATTCATGCACTAACCAATAGTATATATATATATATATATATATATATATATATATATATATATATAATATATATCGGGTGGGCCAAAAAAAACTATTACCCTGATTTTGAACAATATAATTTTACCTTTATGAAATGTTATTTGTACAATCAATATATGTGTCCAGTATAGAATTTCTTTGTCTATCTCGTGGTGAAGTTGGATTTTTGCTAACTGTAACCATTATTTTGTAATTCGCTGTTATACAGACACGGGTAGAAAAGCTGTTTCTATACAGTTACCTAATTGAGTCCAAGATTATGCGGAATGTGCCCTCTTCCATTATCAGTGCACGCTTGTAACCTTGACTTCTCCCTTATCGACGACAGTACCGCATCAAGGATTTTTTCTTGGTAATAAGCAGCAGTGATTTTGGCATTTTGATCAACAAAAACAATCTCTGACTTCCCTAACTTTGAAATAAAGATGGAAACCATGACTTTTCGAGAAAAATGGGGACGTTCCCTGCAAAATCGATCTAGACTGATAGATTTTTTGTCCTCTCTTCCATAAACTTGGTCATTTTGTGTGTTTATTGTTGAAGCAACCGTAAAGGTCTTCTCGTCGCTGAACCATATTTTTCACACTTCTCTGTCTGGGAATCGATCTAACCGTTGTACGTAAATTCCACCCAGTAAATTCCACCCCCGAAAAATCCACCCAGTAAATTCCACCCATAGTAAATCCCACCCATGGTAAATTCCACGCAAAGGGTTATCAAAAAAGTTTACAGTTTATTAAAGTTTATTAAAAAGTTTAGGTAAAATAAAAAACTGGTAAAATATATAGGTTAGGTCAACTGTACACCCTTGATGATTGGTTAGGTTTAGTTGTGATATTTTCGTTAAAACTAACGAAAATGACGCTAACTCAAAAACAAGTGATTTGCTATAGAAACGATGGTCAAAATCATTCGAATCACCTAAAAACACACCACAAAAACACTGTCCAGTCACTATCAAAAATTGACCTTAGAAAATAAGTTATAATTGTTAAAATTCTTAAATTTTTTGATGGAATTTACCATGGGTGGAATTTACTATGGGTGGAATTTACTATGGGTGGAATTTTCGGGGGTGGAATTTACTGGGTGGGATTTACATAGAACCGATCTAACAGAGCACGACATTTTTCAACTCTTGCTTGCTTATTTGATGCAGAGAGCTTATGAACTTCGACTCTTTTAAAACATTTAAGACCCAGATCATCTTTTACTATACGACAAACACTAGAGCGAGAAATACCAGGAGTTTTTTAAATTTCTCATTTCTCTAACGGACTTGTGGGTGTTGGGCTGTTCTTCTTGACTGCATATCATGGATGAAACCGTGTCAATATTTTCCTCAGTACGTGATGTTTTTGGCCTTCCACTACCTTCTTTTCGTTTGGTCGACCCTGTGATATCGATTTTCTTTGATATATTGAAGTCCAGGTATCGTCCATCGTTTATTTGGAAACTTTCTTCATTCGTTTTGCACCCCAGTATTTCTCCTTTCACAGGTTCAATGTCAATGCTTCATCTTCCAAAGAGTATTTCATTGTTATAACTTGTTCACCAACTATAGCAGAATAATGGTCTGAAATGAAAAAGGAAATAAATTAATTATTTTGTGTAAAAATTAGGAAAATTAATTATTTATGGAGAAACTGACTGTCATCTGAAAGTATCAGTTGCTGACTTTGACCGCCTTTCAATTGAGTACCATATTCCGATACCTCCCTCCAGTTGTGAGCCTGTACTTCTACTCCTGGGGCGTTGAATCTAGATTCAAAGCCAGCGTTTGAAAGAGTAAAAGTATGGATACAACATACTGCCTCAGCAGTAACATCAATATACAGGGTGAGCCACAATATTTTTAAAAAGTTGGGTTTTTTTTTTGCCCACCCTGTATATATATATATATATATATATATATATATATATATATATATATATATATGGTGTGTATAAAGTAAAGCAAGTGAAGAGACAAATCTGATTTGAACTGGTTTAAACTAGTTTCAACTTGTTTCAATCTTACTATCGAATATACAGTTGTTATAAAGTAAATGTAATAAATATAACTTGTCCATGTTCACTCGCGTTAATATAATTCAAATCAGATTTCTCTCTTCAATTGCGTTACTTTATACACGCCCGATGTGTGTATATAAGATTATATTACGGTAGTGTTGAGGGCTATTGTTGGCTGTGGTTGGGTTCAATATATCCACCATGAGCTAGCTATTCAACAATAGTTTCTAGCAGTGATGTAGTCGAGATCGCCGAGACCGAGACCTAAGCACCCGAGACCGAGACCAGGAAAAAGGTCTCGAGACTGAGACCATACGCAGTTTTTGCATGTATTCAATTGTGTACTGTCTAATTCCTAAGCTCTGTATTTCACATTCATTCAGGAATAGAGATTCTAGAGGTTATTAAGTTCAAATTGCAAAATTTACTCATAATTTATTCACAAATTCATAGTTTGTGACATTTTTCAGCAGTTAACTGCCTATTTAAAAGAAGAATAGTGTTTGTTGCATTTGAGGAACATCACAGTGATGTAGTCGAGACCGGTCTTGCGCCACTGGGAAATTGAACTTGGATGGAGCGTTGACTTCGCAATTTGTCCGTTGACAATCAATGGTGACTCGAGATCGATGTGCCAGTTCCACATCTCGCATGAAAGTGAATTTGGCATCGGATGTTCAATGCAAGGCAATATATGCGGGAGAAGACACACAACTTCATAATAACATTCTTAATTGACTTTCAAGTCTCTTTCAGCGAATATGCGGTTAGTTTTGCCAAAAAGGGACCTGCCAAATTAACCATCACAAAATCACTTATGTTTACACACTCGTATTTTTGCCGTTAGTCTGTGCGTCCTTACTTTCTTGGACACCTTTAAGTTGAGATTAAGTTTTGATATCCGCAGCATGGATCGTCATGAGATGACTGTACAGTAACAGTAAATATGAGGAATCGTCGGGCGCTCATACTGATGATACTTGGCGCATTTTCTCGGCTGCAAGTCAGCTCGTTTACAATGTTGATGTATTCTGCCATACGAGTTCAGCGTGTCAGAGTGTTTTGTTAGCGCTAACTGTAGACCTAAGTTTTACCAACACGTATTTTGCAGTGCTTTTCTTCCCGCCACAGTTGGGATAGTCATTGATAACACCAGTAAGTCCAGTATACAAGTAAATTGCTGTTTGAAAAATCTTTGTATTACTTTAGTCCCTACCCCATAAGATTACAGAAAAATACTTTTGTTTTTATCCATCACATCACTGTTCTCCAGAATTAGGCACTCATTATCTGGATCAATATGCATATATAAACTGAAATATACCTCATTCTATAAAGTAGAAAGCCTCACATCTTGCCTGCTGAAACAATAACTTTGTTTTTTATTAATTTTTTTATTTCCTGTTTCAGATTCTGTAACTGTGCAAAGTCACGGATTCACGGATTTACTTCACGCATTCTCGAATTCACTTCATAGATTCACGGATTCACTTCACCAACAATGTCTAAGTCCCATTCTTGCAAGAACTACCCAGATTTGTTTTATGTATATAATAATTTCCAATCAGTAAAGCAAAAGCAGAATATTAGAGAATTTGTTAGAAAATCATATCTCGCTTATTTCGGTGTAAACCTTGGTGATCAGGATAAGTCATGGGCTCCGCATAGTGTATGCGGATCATGTGTGGAGAATTTGAGGCAATGGGTTCAAGGCAAAAGGAAGCCCTTACCTTTTGGTATACCTATTGTTTGGCGTGAGCCCAAAGATCACACCCAAGACTGTTATTTCTCTTTGTGTAATATCAAGGGATTCAGCTCCAAGAATAAATCATCCAATGTGTATCCATCAGTGCCATCTGCCATCCGTCCTGTTCCACACAGCGATGATGTTCCCATTCCTGCATGCCCCAAAGAACTTGAGGTTTCTGAATCTGATACAGAACTTAGCGATCACAGTGACTTTGAAATTGATGATAAGAGTTCTAAAGACCCGCAGTTATTCACTTAGGCACTGAATGATCTTGTACGAGCTCTTGACTTACCGAAAGATGCTACCAAACTCTTGGGATCCAGGCTGAGTGAAAGAAATTTACTGACTGACTTCTCTATGGATGGTTCTCTAGTATTCTGCACCGACATACCTGGTCTTATGAATACTATGGGCACAGACTATGATCCAAAAGTGTAGTGTGTGTTCATTGGCAGTTCAAAGTCAAGCCTAAAAGCTATTTAGCTGCATAATGGGAATCAACTGGCATCCATCACCATTGACCACTCTGTCCACATGAAAGAAAATTATGACATGAAATTCCTTCTAGAATCTAGATAAATTAAAATATAGTGATCATAACTGGATCATTTGTGGAGATTTGAAGGTGATATCCATTCTTCTTGGCCAACAATCTGGATATGCAAAGATGCCTTGCTTCATACGTGAGTGGGACAGCAGAGCAAAGGCTGATCAGTGGAAAAAGAAGGATTGGCTCCAGAGAACTAACTTAATACCAGGCAGCAAAAATGTTATCAACGAACCTCTTGTGACACCTGCAAAGGTGTTGTGCTACCACCATTACACATTAAACTGGGACTAATGAAACAATTTGTAAAGCCTTTGGATGGAGAGAGCGACTATTTCAAATACATTTCTGACCAATTTTTTTCTCTAAGTGAAGAGAAAATAAAAGCTGGGGGGGTGTTCGATGGCCCTCAAATACGGAAACTAATGAAAGATGACAACTTTCTTGATTCAATGTCAAATGTGGAGAAAGCGGCTTGGATATCATTCAAAACTGTTGTTGAAAATTTTCTACGAAACCATAAAGTTAAGACTATAGAACAATTGTTAGCCACACGTTGAAATGCTATGAAAAACTTGGTTGCAACACGAGTGTAAAAAGTGCATTTCCTTCACAGTCACTTGGAGTACTTCTCTGAGAACCTTGGAGAGGTTAGTGAAGAGCAAGGTGAAAGGTTCTGTCAAAACATAAAAAACATGGAAAACCGATATCAAGGAAGATGGAATGTCAATATGATGGCTGACTACTGCTGGTGTTTGAAGAGAGATGTTTCCGAACCAAATTTCAAAAAGACATTTAAAAAGAGGAAATTCACCCAAATTTGATGATATATATATAGCCAAAGAAAAGTAATCTAAAATTATTCTTTCTGTGACTTTTATTGTATTACTGTTCTTTTACTCAGATTTAAATAAAGGCCTTTTGGTGTGAAGTTGAAAGTTTTTAATGTTTCTAAATGTTTCATCTAATATTATGTTGTATATCGTGCGCATAAAATCAGAAAATTTTATTAATGATTTTGCGAGAAAATGTGATGTGATAGCAAAACAATGATACCAGATTTGAAATCAGCACCCCAAATTGTATTATTCCACCTATTTTCAAAGACAATTTTTTTTTCATTTTTATACTGGTGTAATTTGGGTCGCGAAGTGACTTTACTTTTCGTACAGGGCTTTCATTAATACTTGTGAATATCTCATAAAACGACGAACAACGAAATGGAACGACACAAGCAACGCAAGAGGAAAACTTACCACAGATCACAACAAACCCCACATTCTAACACTTAGGCATAGGCTAAGAAACAGAAATTTCTTGCAATGCTGCGGCGTACATTTTAAGCTAGGTTTAACAGCGAGTGCAGACCTGTTGACAGAATTGAAGCGTATAGAACAGAAAGGGCGTACGCCCAAAAATCAAGTTTTGAGATAAACTCATTTATTAAAGTTAGCGAACGTTATTAATCGTTACGACTGAACCGAGTTTAATGGTTTTGGTCTCAAGCCCGTTTGGGGGCGCGTCACACCCACGGAATACAGTGTGCTGATTGGTTACTGCGCGAAAATGGGATATCGGGAAACCGGGGGATACGCTCGTGCTATTTAATGGCCTCAATTTTACCGCTAAGTTGTGGCGCACTTAAGCTTGGCAAACATTTTGCGTTCGTTTTTCAGAAAATTCTTAATTCACTGCAGATATTTAAAAAAAAATTTATACATCAATCTGAAATCCATTGAATTATTCATCCAAATGTTTAGATTCGCTTTAGATATTCGTTTTTAAGAGTTCAAAGATTTCAGTATGAAAAATTAACGAAATTCTTCAGCGTCATCTTCAATACAACTTTATTTCTAGTCTTACACTTTTAGCTGAGTGCATTCAAGTGAAAATGGAAGGAAAATAAAAAGAAACTATTAAATTTTCATATATTCCCATGAATGCGAGATTTTTCATTCGCCATTTGAAGAGAGAATTAAAATACATTGTGATTACTGCTGTAAATGCCAAGGATAGACTTTTAAATAATAAAATACTGACAGCACACCCATCATAAACATCGATACAACACTCAAGACATTTAATCAGATTATCAATAATGCAAACAAATACATACCCAAGGGCAACATTAGGAAATACAACCCAAATTACACTAGAGAAATAGCCCACCTCATAAGGCAACGTAACAACCTCAAACATAACACACAAACACCACACACAGAAGCCATAAAGCAGCAGATACACAGCTCAACACAGAAATAAACAACAAACTCAAAGAAAAACAAACAGAAACATTCAGGGAATTCATAACAACACTAAACCACTCCACAGATACATACAGGCTATACAAGACTATAAACAGCATTACCCACTCTAACAGCGGCATTCACACCTCACACGCGGTTATCTGTCGCAGCCAAAATAATATCCCAACATACACACAACAAACTAACATTCTAGTTAATCACTACGCAAAGATAAGTCACTTAAACAGAGACAACAACCAGAAACACGCAGACAAACAAACAGCCAGACACAAGAAAACCTACAGACTCGACACGACCATTACACCCTTCAATACAGACCAGACCACCAAGATCATCAAAAACATTAAAAATTCGAAGGCTACTGGACCAGACAACATATCTAACATACACCTTAAACACTTGGGCCCACAAGGAATACTAGCTCTCACAAATATAAGCACATATTCATACCAACACTGTATTATTCCTGACATATGGAAACAAGGTAAAATTATTACACTACTCAAACCAAACAAAAATCCAACAGAACCAGCTTCCTATAGACCCATTACTTTACTATGCACACCTTCCAAAGTAACAGAAAGACTAATCTTACAAATCACCAACCCACACATACCACTATCGCCTACTCAACATGGATTCAGACCTCACCACTCAACCACGACATTACTCACTAACCTGACGCAGCACATCATGGATGGCATCAACTCTAGAAGACCAGCTCAACGTACACTATTAGCAACAATAGACATTAGTAAAGCATTTGATGCTATCCCACGCTTCCCTCTCATAAACAAAATACTCAACACAAACATGCACAATAACACCAAAAGGTGGCTGAGCAACTATCTCTCAGGAAGATACTCACATGTCACATTTAATGGCAAGTCATCCAAAAACAAGCTTTTTCCGAACGGGGCCCCTCAAGGCTCTGTTCTCTCACCAACACACTTCAACTTATACATGCATGACATTCCAACACCCATAGATAACAAGCTTACCTTATCATCATATGCAGATGATATCACTCTAACATCCACCCACAACAACATCGACACCGCTACAAATAACCTACAAACATACATAAACAGTATACAAGACTGGCTCACACACAATAGACTCAAAGTAGCGCCCACAAAATCAACCATCACCTTGCTTACAAGCAACACAAAAGAACACCAGGTAATTCCACAACTTACACTACACAACATCAACATTCCACACACTCACAGAACCAAAATACTAGGTGTCACATACAACACATCATTATCTTTTGCAAACCACATTCAGGACATTAAAAACAAATGTACGTCAAGACTTAACACGCTTTGGGTACTAACAGGCACAAACTTTGGACACCAGCAGGAAACAACATCACTCATCTACAAACAATATATTCGCTCAGTTATGGACTATGCTAGCCCATGCTGGGCACCCATTATCTCAAACACACACATAAACACCTTACAAACAATACAAAACAATGCACTTCGTATCATTACAGGATGCACTCAAACAACACCAATAGAACACCTGCACACAGAAACAAAAATACTAAAAGTTAGGGAACATTTAGACAGTGGTGGGCACGCGCAACAATTTTTGTAGCGCCGCAACCGCAACCGCAACTCTGCTGAAATAGTTGCGCCGCACGCGCAAGCGCAACCCTTTTCAAAAAGTTGCGCCACAAGCGCAAGCGCAACCAAAAATGTTGCGCCGCAAGTTGCGCCGCAACTTTTTGCGGCGCAACTGCCCACCTCTGCATTTAACGTATATCTGCAGTGGTGGGCACGCGCAACAATTTTTGTAGCGCCGCAACCGCAACCACAACTCTGCTGAAATAGTTGCGCCGCACGCGCAAGCGCAACCCTTTTCAAAAAGTTGCGCCGCAAGCGCAAGCGCAACCAAAAATGTTGCGCCGCAACTGCCCACCTTTGCATTTAGACATGAGGGGAACACAATTCATGGCAGCAGCGACAACTAACCCACAACACCCTTGCCACTACATGTACAATCATGCACCAACACCTCGCACCATTAAGGTAACACCAGAGAGACATTATAACCAAATACTCCATTCCATACCACGCCCCACAGACATCACACAGTACAGAAAACACATACACACACACCTAACCCACAAAGCACTGACACGACTCGGTCCGAATGCGGTCCTAGGTGCGAAGCCGCCGCCCATTAACAGGTCAGAGATCAGCCTGAGCAGATCGGATCGAGTTAACTTAGCACGATTCCGATGTGGACATCACCCCAACTTATGGACATATAAACACAGACTAGACAACTCCATAGACGACACCTGCCACCTGTGCCAAGACACACCACAAACAATTGAACACATTATGACGGACTGTACCGCTCTAGCACAACAACGAACACAACACAACATCACGAGTGCGCTGAACCTCTGGTCCACTCCGGAGAGGGCGATCGGTTACCTGCGTGCCGCCGGCTTGCTCGATCAGGGTGGGCTGATCGGCTAAACAACAACAACAACAACAACTGTGTGTATATATATATATATATATATATATATATATATATATATATATATATATATATATATATATATATATTGGCTAGAAGAATGGTTGCGAGGCAGGAAACAGAGGGTGGTCGTTGATGGAGCGGAGTCGTGTTGGGCTAATGTAGCGAGTGGCGTTCCTCAGGGTTCTGTATTGGGCCCCTTGCTTTTTCTTATATATATTAACGATTTAGATGTCGGCCTAGTCAGTACAGTTTCAAAGTTTGCGGATGACACGAAGCTGGGTGGTAGGGCGATTAATGACGAAGATAGAGGTAAAATTCAGGAAGATCTGAATAAAATCGTTGATTGGTCAGTCACATGGCAAATGAGATTTAACGTCGATAAGTGCAAAATTATGCATATAGGTTCGCGTAACGGTAATTTTGCGTATAGTATGTCAGGGAAAGATTTAACAAGCGCGTAGAGCAGGAAAAAGATTTAGGAGTTATAGTCACTGGTGATTTAAAAGTACCGAAACAAAGTACAGCGGCGGTCAATAAGGCGAACAAAGTGTTAGGTTTTATAGCTCGAAATTTTGAGTACAAATCGCGCGATATTATAGTTCCTCTTTATAAATCATTAGTTAGACCCCATTTGGAGTACGCGGTCCAATTTTGGAATCCGCATATGCGCAAAGATATAGACAAAATCGAAAGAGTTCAAAGACGAGCAACTAAGATGATTCCGTCTCTTAGGTCAAAGTCGTACGAGGATAGGCTTAAAGAGTTAAAATTGACTACACTCGAGAGTCGGAGGTTAAGGGGTGATCTAATCCAGGTTTTCAAAATTATGAATGGGTTTGATAACGTAGATAGAGATAGCTTTTTCGAAATATCTCAATATAATAGGACTAGAAATAACGGGTGTAAGTTGACAAGTAGAAGGTTCGAGACAGCAGTTGCGAAAAACTTTTTACGCATAGAATAGTAAATAGCTGGAATAGTTTGCCGGTAGAAGTAATTAGTAGCACGTCTATAAACATGTTTAAGAATCGATTGGACGCGCATGTTGATAGAAAGGGTATAGTTTAAGGTAGTAAAATTAAGGCTTTGTGGGGATAGATCCCACAGCTCAACACAAGTGTTGTGGGATATAGGGAGGCAGCGTCTTGGGTTAGGGATACTCTCTGTCCTTACACACCCCATTTAAAGAGATTCCTCTGCCGAGCGGTGCCCCCCATAGTACTGTGAGGTATTGAAAAACTCATGATCTTCACTTGCCCCACAAACACCTTTAAATGGGAGACCCATAATGGGTGCACACACATTTCTACATTACTGTACAGTCTTTACAGCCACACCTACACTTTTCCTCGTAAGTGTGTATATTGTAATGTATATGGTTGTAAATTTGACTTGGTCCGCAATCGATATGAACCGTGACTTGATGGATACCGTAATGAAATTGACTGGATTCTTTGGATCTGATATATTTGCATGTCCGTTATATAATAGATATAGTGTAACATATTTGTGGATAGTAGTCTATTATGACTTGATCCTCTGGACCGAGAGATTCTATCTTTAGTTTTAAACCGATAATTAATTATTTTTAAATTGATAATTATTTAGTTTCGTAAAATTGGTCGTTGCCAATTTACAGGCAGTTTTTAAATAAGTTTCTTATGTTCTTGTGGTTCGGAACCCACGTAAAATTGTAGGTCCCCTCCGCCACCACGGAGGACATACACAATACACGATTACGAACACAGTTAGGTAGACCAGCCATGAGTGGATCCTAGGGTCTTTGTTGGTCTGAAACATTATATATATATGGTCGTTTGCCGTACCCCAAACAAAGGGTGACCATATATATATATATATATATATTATATATATATATATATATAGTAAGGAATAAGAGGACGAGAAGGTGGTACATGTTTACACTGGCCAACAAATATTTTCATCAGATGTAATTATGGGTGGGCTAGATAGCTGTTAGGACGCTGATTCCAAATCTGTTTTCGGTTTTCCTCTAGTACGTCTAGTTTTCGAGATGAGACCGATCATAATATATATAATAAATATAATATATATATATATATATATATATATATATATATATATATATATATATATATATATATATATATATAAATATAATATAATATAATACTACTGTATAAGCCCTATATAATATATATAATATGAATATAACTATATATAATATAATATAACACTATATATATATATATATATATATATACACAATATTACACATACTGTAATATGCATCCTTTATACATGTAGAGTAGTATTTTGTTGTTGCAGCTTAGGTGTAGGTTTTTGCTTTACCGTTTCTGTACCCTCATGTATGGCATTTTGTCGTTTCAACTTAGGCTTTCCGTAGGTTGTCTTGTGGTATTTTAGGTGAGAGCAGTTGCTGGCCACAAAATTGCAAACGTTGCACATGTACACCCTTTCATTCTTTGGCTTAAGTCACATGTCTAGTTGTATGTCGCCCACTTACACATTTTATTTTTAGAGGTGATTTATACATCAACCCACTCATCGATCATCATGCCTCGAACGTGTAAAAATCACCCCGACAATTTCTGTTACAACGGCGTACAATCACGATGGATCTTCGGAAAACTTAACGGTTATACATCGGCTGTCCACTAGGCGACCAAGATAAGGCGTAGGCACCACGTGTTATCTGTACCGCTTGTTCAAATGGATTACGTGACTGGTTGAACCAAAGGAAAAAGTCGATGCCGCTCGCTATACCCATTGATATGGATGGAGGAGAGACCATCATGGCGATTGTTACTTTTGCAATGTTAACATAACTGGATTCTCCGTGAAGAACAAGCATAAAATCGTTTATCCGAAAGTACAGTAGACTCCGCGATCAGACCGACATTCTTTACAGTAGACGGCCCGCTCTGCTATTGCCATGATATCAATGGACTTTTCGAGAAATTGTCACAGGTACACACACCATCTGAGTGGCGCCTCTTCATTGATTCCTCCTCACAGCGAAGCTTGAAAGCGGTTCTCCTGCATAACGGGAACTTAAAGCCGTCCATCCCGATCGCCCACTCCGTTCATCTGAAGGAGACGTACGATAACATGAATATACTACTCGAAGCAATCCAATACAGCAATCATCAATGGAATATCTGTGGTGATCTCAAAGTCACGGGTATGTTAATGGGCATACAAGGAGGGTTCACGAAATACTGTTGTTTCCTATGCCTATGGGACAGCCGTGCTACCGCGGATCATTACATCAGACGTGACTGGCATCAAAGAAGCACATACAAGTCAGGAACGGGCAGTGTCCAGTGTGTTCCTTTAGTTGATCCAAAGAAGATTTTCCTGCCATCTCTCCACATTAAGCTCGGCTTAATGAAAAATTTTGTGAAAGCGATGATTAAGGCGAATTCGAGAGGGTTTCGATATCTTGTTGAGAAATTTGCAAACATCAGTGCCGCGAAATTGAAGGAGGGAATCTTTGTGGGGCTCCAAATCAGGGAGGTTCTGCAGGATGAAGGCTTTGAAGAAAGCCTCAATGCCTTAGAACTAAAAGAATGGCAGACTTTCAAATGGATTTGTGGAAACTTCTTGAGTAACCACAAGTCTCCCGCATACAAAGATGGAGTTCAGAAACTGCTCCATGCACATCAAAAATGGGCTGTCGCATGTCCTTGAAAATACATTTTTTTTTTTTACATTCGTATCTAGATTTCTTTTCTGAAAACCTTGACGTGGTGAGTGACGAACAGGGGCAACGCTTCCATCAAGACATCCAGTCAATGGAAAATCGCTACCAAGGTTTCTGGAACGAAATTATGCTGGCAGACTACTGCTGGATGTTGTACCGCGACGATTCGGCCAAGGTTTACAATAGAAAATCATACTCGCAACGTTTTTAGGTTGGTGTACATTTCTTTTTATGAATAAAGTTGTACTTTTACGGTAAATTGTGCTGAAATTAACACCAGTCATATTTCGATAACTAGATGTGCTAGAGGAAACCCGAAAACAGATTTGGAATCAGCGTACAAAACTGGTATAGAAAAGTGTATATATATCTTTGACGAGAGAAAAAGTTCGATTTTGTCGACCAATGTTATTAGTCAAACGTTTCGGAAATTCAATTTCCATCATCAGTGCTAAAAATGAAAAGTAAAAAAGTGAACAAATATAGTGAATAAAAGATTTTATACAATATACTTAGGCAGTGCTATGATAATAATTTCAAAAAAGTTACATGAAGTGTAGAGAGGCAAGATAATGGCTAAAATATACAAAACGTGAAACACATCTTACCGGGTTATTATACGAGGGTGGATTTAATCTAATTGTGTAAAGGTTGGGAATGGTTGAATGTTGAAGTATCCACGTTTCAACTGTACTCACTACAAAGCGAGTTATATTGGCAGCACCATTCGCCAATATCAAACGAGAGTGGACGAACATCGCGGCATCTCTACCAGAACATTACAACCTTTAAGCAAACCATCAAAATCAGCAATAAGAGATCATTGCCACCTCCACAATCACCCACTGCTCCCCACCAATTTCAAATTATCAATTCGGCATACCAACCACCCGACCTCCGCATTCTCGAATCCCTATACATCCTTATACAAAACCAACCCTCAACGACTATAGTTCTGCCTTCAACTTAAACACAGCTAAATAATTTCCTCTGAACCACAACTGAAAAGAAATCCGCTATCACTCTCCGGCTTCTAACATGGATACTTCAACATTCAACCATTCCCAGCCTTTACACAATTAGATTAAATCCACCCTCGTATAATAACCCGGTAAGATGTGTTTCAATTTTTGTATATTTTAGCCATTATCTTGCCTCTCTACACTTCATGTAACTTTTTAAAAATTATCATCATAGCACTGCGTAAGTATATTGTATAAAATCTTTTATTTACTATATTTGTTCACTTTTTTACTTTTCATTTTTAGCACTGATGATGGAATTTGAATTTCCGGAACGTTTGACTAATAAATATGCACCACCTTCTCGTCCTCTTATTCCTTACTAAATTCCGGTTTCCCAAGCACAAACCCTTCAATCAAGTTTTATATATATATACTGTATATATATATATATATATATATATATATATATATATATATATATATATATATCCTTACAACCTCACAAAGGTTTCGCGCGATGATCTCTCATTTCGCGAAGGTCAAGCTTGTCACCCCTCCTCTCGAGTTGGCCTGGTGAAGTAGTGAGTTGGATTCTTGTGCTCTCCACCTCACATAGCCAGGTACGCCCAGCTCATCGGGGATTGTTCTGAGCCAGGCGTCTAGTCTTCTTTTGAAGATTTCCACTGCAACTCCCTTCGTGTTTCTCAGGTCTTTGGGCAACTGATTAAACAGTTTTGGTTCTCTCACTACAAAACTATTTTCTTTTAGGGTTAAGGATGTTCCCTGTCTCGCCTTCAATTTGGAAATACGACACAGTCTACCGCTTCTACTTTCCACCGTTGTTTGGGGAGTTATATGATTCAGAGTAAGATTAGGGACTAGTTTCTCCATTATTTTCCAAGTGTAAATAATGATGTATCTCTCTCTTCTCCTTTCCAGTGAATATAGGTCTAGTTCTCGTAACCTTTCCCAGTAATTTAGTTCTTTGCACCCATTAATCTTGGCTGTGAAGCTTCTTTGGATCCCCTCCAGCTGTAAAATGTCTTCTTTTTTATATGGGGGATGTTAGGACCGAGCAGTATTTCAATTTGGGTATTATTAGGGTTTTCAGTAGAGGAATCATTACATTCCTATCCCTTCGTTAAAGGTTCTCAATATCTGACCCGTTATTCTCTTTGCTCTGCTTACTGCTATCTTATTTTGTGTTTCAAATTTCGCATCATCTGTCATTACAACCCCTAAATCTTTTGCTCTGGAATTTCTCTGAATTTCCTGTCCATTTGGAGTATAATATTCCATGGATTTAAGGTCTTCTCTTTTTCCGTACTGTATTAGCTGAAATTTCTCGGTGTTAAACTTCATATTGTTGTCTTCCGTCCGTCAAAAGTCCGGGAACATAGGAAATAATTGGAAATTGTTATTACAATAATTTCCAGGGTGTTGGCTTGGTCGTCCGGTCCAGTCGAGTGGCCTCCCCGGTCCCCCCCACCTGACACCGCTGGACTTTTACTTCTGGGGACACCTCAAAGCCATTGTGTATGGTCTGAAGATCCGGGACACAGACCACTTGAAGCAGCGCATTACAGAAGCCTGTGATGCAATCCAGCCCGATGTCCTGGAAAGAGTCCAGAAATGTTTGGAAGTGAAAGGAGAACATATAGAACACATCTTATAACATTACTTGTAACACATGTCTTTTTGCAATAAAAGTTTCCTATCCTTCCTATGTTTTCAGTCTTTTGACTCACCCTATATATATATATATATATATATATTATATATATATATATATATATATAGTTGTTGACAGGGTTGTTTAACCTCCTTCGCAACTTCTGAGGACACATGACGGAGGGGACCTACAGTTTTACGTGGAATCCGAATCACGGGTCAATACATAATGTAGACGCAGAGGACAATCTCCCATCCAACTATTCTCCAGACCCAATATCACTTAACTTCGCTGATCGACAGAAAGTGGTGTTACGACATTGGCCATGACGTAGCAATAAATAAATAAATAAATAAATAAATAAATATACAGTGTGTTCACAAAATCCTGCTCCGGTTTTAAAATTTTATTCTAACAAAACCCCAAAAAATAGAATAATAGTTTTTTGCATTTTTGTGCTTAACTAATGAAGTTTTTTCCTTTGTTTACAGGCTATAATCTGAGTGTCAAGTGGCAATTGCTAGAAGCTTGAACGAAAATGGCGACTACACAGGAGAAAGTTCAATGTGTAATCTGGTTTGCGGAGTCGAAATCAGTGACAACTGTTCAACGGAATTACCGCCGTCAATATGGCAATGTTCCTCCCTCCAAACCCAACATTAGGAGGGGGTTTGGCGAGTTTCGGGAGACAGGAAGTGTTATTGACTCGCTAAGACTCGTCCAAGAAACGTTCCAACGCAACCCTAGAAAGTCTATTCGTCGCGCCTCAAGTGAATTGCAGCTATCAAGATCAACGGTACACAAAGGATTGCATCTTTACGTGTATAAAGTGCAGAGAGGCCAAGCTTTACAAACTATACACATTGATCTTTCTCCTGTGTAGTCGCCATTTTCGTTCAAGCTTCTATCAATAGCAACTTCATACTCAAATTACAACCTGTAAATCAAGATAAAACCTCATTAGTTAAGCAACAAAAATGCAAAAAACTGCATTATTTTATCTCCTTTGGTTTTGTGGAAATATAATTTTAAAACCGGAACAGGACTTTGGGGACACCATATATATATATATATATATATATATATATATATATATATATATATATATAGTCAAAGCCGTATACAAGAATCATGGATATAGGAATAAACCGCTTTTAAAAATTATTTTTATTATTATTAGTATCATTATTTTATTGTTACAAAAATCATTTGGGTATAATCATTTTGACAATCCCAAATGTGATTCATATAAGCGGCTTTTACTGATATATATATTATTTAAAGTATTCCTAAAAGAACGAACTTTACTGTAGTTCATAGTTACAGTAGTTATAGTGCATTGTAATAAATAAAAATATATATATACACTGTATATATAATAAATAAATATATATATATATATATATGGAATGAACTCAGAATGGTCCCCTGAGTTTTTTATGATACACACAGACAGTGCATGGAACAAGGAACTCTTCTGGGATAATTAAATCCACTATAGTCCGAATAAGTAATGGTAAATGACAAATACCATAGTTTTTCTTTTTCATGATGCTAGCCCAACGTGGGCAACGGGTCACTCGCAAAGAGGTCCCATAAATATAGCTTCCCTCACCAGCTATCTGCAAAGCAGACAGGATCCAGCTTTGGGACATGGATCTAGGGTTTAAAGCACCTAGCCCTGCTACATTAGAACCTCAATATAAGCAAAAGACTCGCTGCCTTCACGTCAGATTGAATGCATCAATTCTGCCAGTTGAGGTTTAAGTTTTGGTTTTTGGCTAAAAATAATAGTTACCCTTTTTTCTTGATGCATTCAATCTGACGTGAAGGCAGCGAGTCTTTTGCTTATACTGAGGTTCTAAATGTAGCAGGGCTAGGTGCTTTAAACCCTAGATCCATGTCCCAAAGCTGGATCCTGTCTGCTTTGCAGATAGCTGGTGAGGGAAGCTATATTTATGGGACCTCTTTGCGAGTGACCCGTTGCCCACGTTGGGCTAGCATCATGAAAAGAAAAACTATGGTATTTGTCATTTACCATTACTTATTCGGACTATAGTGGATTTAATTATCCCAGAAGAGTTCCTTGTTCCATGCACTGTCTGTGTGTATCATATATATATATATATATATATATATATATATATATATATATATATATATATATATATATAATTTAGGGTGCATCAAAATCACCAATGACAAAGTTTCACTTTGTCCCTAAGTTAGAAATGTTCCAATGGTTAAGAAAACCTACTATGTGAATTATTTTTGGATTTGAATGCCATTTATGGGGTCCACACAGACTTCCTATATGCACACCAACCCCACAGTCATTCTGTGATTTGAGATCCAAATAGTAGAAGTTTAAAGATTTTGTTCACTACAAAAATCAGCCCAAGAACATGTAAGTGATATTTCTAAAGGTCATATATATACTTCTAAAAAGTGATAGAAACTTCTATAAAGTGATAGTACCTCTAGAAAGTGATAGAAACCTCTAGAAAGTGCTAGGAAGTGTGGAAAGTTATAGAATATTCTAAAAGGAACTGCAATGTATAATCTGATATGCAAGTGTTTATGATAAATGTGATTTTTGTGTGTTTATGTTAAATGTTTATGTGCAAGTGTTTACGTTAATAAATTTTGTGTTCTCTTTACACCTGTCGTGCATTATGGCCAGTTCAGGTAGCACAAATGATAAATATGCTGTTAAAACTCGTCAAACTGCTGCCATTTATGGTCTTGGTGCTGGAATCAGCGATGCAGATGCAGAGATAACAGGATCTAGGCTGCCAACATGTGAGCAAGTGTTGCGATGCTACATGTTTCATCAGCAAGAAGGTCTACCGTTTAACCGTACAAAATGGAACAATGCTAAATTTGTCTTGCAAAAAGTTATTCCATTTTATCAGAAAGGCAACATTTCCATGATTACCGAGAAGAAAGCTGTTGAAAAAATTATAGCACTATCTGCAAAAAATGCAAAACTTAGGGAACTTCCAGGATTGGCGTTCTTCGCCTGGTGCAGTTGCGAAGCTTAATGGGATCGAAAAGGAGTTACAAGAAACATTTCAGTTTTGGCCAAGGAATGCTGAGCAACTCATAAAAGATCCTGAAGATCTGGAGTTCTTGCGGTCAATGAAATCAGGCAGAGTCGCATCGTTTGGAAGCCATGACAAGAAGCTCGCATCAAAAGTCCAAAGAAAGCAGGAAAAGGAAATGATGCAAGCAGAACAACAGCTTAAAGCTCATAAAGCCCAAGCATCTACAAGCAAAGTTCAGATTGAGAACAGTGAGGAAAGCAACAGTGATATTGAGGATGAAGAGGGTGATATAGAGGATTACAAACCAAAAACACAAAAAACTCGCCAAGCAACTCGTTCAGGAACAACTGCTTTTATAAGTCATGACATACTCAAATCCCATAGGATGGTTTCCCTGTCTACACGCACGAAGATCACACTGGCCCAACAGGCAGCATTTACCAAAGCCATCATTAAGGAATTAGGAGGTGACACAAAAAATGTTTCACACTCATATTCTACCGCCGACAGAGCAAGACGTAAGGTTGGTGAAGAGCTTGCATCATCGGTCAAAGAGTCCTGGGTTCCACCACAGTTCCTGTCTCTTCACTGGGATTCTAAACTGATGTCAACTCTGTCATACCAAACTAAAGCTGAAGAGAGGCTCACTGTAGCAGTTGGCAATTCCTATGACATCAAACTTCTTGGTGTGCCTTCCTACAAGCCAAATACAGATCAGCCAGCTGGTCAAAGCATTGCTAATCTCACCATGGAGCTTCTCCGATCATGGAATTGTGTTGACTCAGTAGTGAACATGACTTTTGACACAACAGCTAGTAACACTGGTCATGTAAGTGCTGCCTGTGTAGCCTGCACCAGGACATAGGTCGAGCTTTACTGTGGTCAGCTTGCCGGCATCACGTTGGCGAGGTAATCCTTACACAAGTCTTCAATGATCTGAAAATAGAACCACCAATGTCACTAGAAGTTACCATATTCTGTCAGTTCCGAAAGCATTTAGACACAGTTCAACACAACAATAATCAGGCACTTAATTTTTTGGATGGTACCTCTTATTCAGATGATGTACAAACCATAATCCATGACTATAGGGCCAGAGCGATTTCATGCGCGCAGTCTGTTGTGAAGCATCAATATCAATGTGATGACTACAAAGAATTTTCTGATCTTTGTTTGCTCTACTTGGATGGGACAAGTAGAGAGTTTTCATTTCGACGTCCTGGTGCTGTACACAAGGCTAGGTGGATGGCCAAGTTTCTCTACTCCATTAAGATGGTGCTGCTGGAGGAGCAGATCAGCTCTCTTCCCTCTGGAACCATTACCACGGAAGCACAACAACCCAAACTGCGAGAGTTTGTCAACTTTGTTTGCTTGCTGTACAGCTGGTGGTGGATCACCTGTTCAAGCGCGGTCGAGGCTCCATGGAATGATCTGTCTTTACCAAGACATCCTCAGATATGAAAAACTCAGCCCCAGCATATCATCTAGTGCGATAAAAACTCTCAAGCATCACCTATGGTACCTGACTGCTGAGATGGTACCTCTTGCGCTCTTTAATGATGCAGTCCCTGAAGCTGAACGCCGCTATCTGGCTGAGAGACTTATAGCAGTAAGCCAGCACAAGATCAGGCATCTTTACCACAACATCGATTTGGTACGGGATTTGGGAAACCCAAATTTCCAAACTCCATTTCCAGCACGACAAAGCTTGGCGACTTAATCAACAAAGATTCATGGTACATTTTCTCTGTTCTGGAACTTGACAGTTCTTTCCTGACTCATAATATCGAAAATTGGCCAGAATTAGCTTCCTTTCAAACATCCAGAGAACACATCTCGGCAGTTAACGTCGTAAATGATTGTGCTGAGCGTGGGGTGAAGCTAAGTTCTAATTTCCTCATGGCTGCCAGATCAGAACAACATTACCAAAATGTCCTACAAGTTGTTGAATCCGACAGAAAGAAGCTTCCTAATCTTCGAAAGAGAAAAACTGGAGACTAAACTAATTGTTCATGTTCATTTACAGCTCTTGAACATTTTTTATTAAAGTAGTGTTCTTTTGACTTTGACTTGCTTGTATCACCAATAATGTATATAGTATCAATAATATAATGTATAAACCAGACTGTAATGTCAGACGTCAGAAAGTAATGTAGAAATCAATGCAATGTATCACTGTTTTGATTATTTAATACATTTTACTGGTTCTGATACTTTTGCAAACACGGAAACCGGGATATAAAATGTTTAATTTTTTGGTCAATTTAACTCCAATACTAAATATTGCATCAATGATGTGGACCCCCTAGATGACCACATAAATCTTTGAAATTTGGCCATATGTGCTATTTCAGGCATTGGAACACAGTAATCATAGGGACAGATTGAAATAAAACTTTTTGAAAAATCATGGGAAATTTGATGCACCCTAATAATATATATATATATATATATATATATATTACAACCCACTATAACTACTGTAACTATGGAAAAAATTTAGACCTTTAGGATTACTTTAAATTACGAGTAAATAATAAATGAACTTTTTTTGTTTAAGTCTATTTTTGTCACCTTAAGTAAATTTCCAGCATTTTATATATATATATATATATATAATATATATATATATATATATATATGAAAATTATTTCACGAAAGTAACACGTGAAAAATATTTATGATGAATAAAACCACGAAGGAAAGGAAACACAGATGGTGCTCAAGCGCTTTCGTCTAATGACATCCTCAGGAACACTGAAGTACATAAAGAATTACAGCCTATATATAGGTTACAGAAAGAGAAAAAAAAAATATAATATATATATATATATATATATATATACAATAAACGGAGAAACGAAATTAAAGGATTGTGGAAGGGGGCACACAAATTTATAAGGAAAAACTATCGATTTTTAGCACAAGATTAAGATTTGTTTCCAAACAATGTTATAGATAAAAATAAATAAATAAATAAATAAAATAAAAAAAAAATAAAATATATATATACAAATTTATACTGGAAATCTGCCCAAGTTTTAGCACTCTGCTCTTTTTGTATATAAAAATTGAACAATTATCGATTTTTAGCACAAGATTAAAAGATTTGTTTCCAAACAATGTTATAGATAAAGAAAAAAAAATAAATAAATAAAAAAAAAAAATATATATATATATACAAATTTATACTGGAAATCTGCCCGGGTTTTAGCACTTTGCCCTATTTTTTTTTTATATAAAAATTGAAAAATAAAAGTTATTAGGGTGGCATACAAATTTTATCAAAGATTTAGCGTTCTACCTTTCTTATCTAAATCTGTTCTGAAGGAATTCAAAACAACAGGATCGAGTTGAAAAAGACCTTTGCTTATGTTGAAGTTATTGTTAGTTGGATAATGGCAGACTCAAGAATATTTCTATTAACAATGTTGCTAGAGTGGAATAAAACTGAAGCATTATTCCAATCAATACAGTGGGATAACTCTGACAAATGGACAAAAAGGGCACTGGACAATTGTCCTGTTCTAACGGAATATTGATGCTGTTTTATACGTGTGTGCAAATCCTTTCCCGTCTGACCTATGTAAAAGGAATCACATTGTTTACAACCAATTTTATAGATAATGCCTGAATTATTGGTAGGGCTATTTTTTACTATGATATTTTTCACAATATTGTTATATGAAAATACGACATTAATATCCAAAAGTTTAAATACATTAACAATGCCTAAAAAGCCCGGGAAAAATGGAAGTACTAAAATATTTTTTGACAAAGTACGAGTGTTATTATTGACGCGATAGAAAGTTCGTTTTGCCTTGTTGAGACAAGATTCCATAAACGCAGATGGATAACACAGATCACTTCCAATACCGTTGATTTTTTCTAATTCGGCATCGATGTATTCCGGACTGGCGATCCTAAGGGCGCGGAGAAACATTGAAGAAAAAATGGCCTTCTTAGTGGGGGTGTCATGTCCCGAGTAAAAGTGTACGTAGGACAAATTGTTTGTTTTTTCCGATAGATACTAAACTTAAAACCTGGGCTTTCCCTATGTACACGCACATCCAAAAATGGGATTGAATTGTCTTGTTCCACTTCTACAGTAAACTTAATAGAGGGGACTTGATCATTTAACTGAAGGAGGAAGTTATCCAGGTCACGATTCATGGGCCAGATACACAAAATATCGTCGACGTACCGCAACCAAGGGATGCCAACCCCCAGGATTCTCGGAATGTAAGTAATTTCGAAAAACTCCTATAAATATTGGAGACGAGGGGCGACAAGGGGTTGCCCATGGCCATCCCAAAAACTTGTTGATAATACTCGTTATTGAAAGTGAATTTACAGTCTTTGATGCAAAGCTTAATAAGTTCCAAAACAATGTGTGAAGGTAGTGGCAGGTCATACTTATGTAATTCTTGGGAGAGAAAGTCAAGCATATCGTCAATCGGCACTTTTGTAAACAATGAACAAACGTCAAAACTGATCAATCTATCGTTAGTTTCAGTACGTGCATTATTCAATTTTTCAGTAAGATCCATGGAATTTTTTACATGTGAATCAGAGATAGTTCCAAGAATGGGGGACAAGACTTTGACAAGCCATTTGGAGAGTTTATAAGTAATAGAGCCCACCGAGCTAATAATAGGGCGCATAGGGTTGCCAGGTTTGTGGGTTTTAATGAGACCGTAAAGGTAGGGCAGAGAAGGTGAAGTGGACATGAAAAGCGGAATTAAGTCCTTATGATCTTTGAGAATGCGTTTCAAGCCGCTATAACATTGTTTGGAAACAAATCTTAATCTTGTGCTAAAAATCGATAGTTTTTCCTTATAAATTTGTGTGCCCCCTTCCACAATCCTTTAATTTCGTTTCTCCGTTTATTGTATATATATATGTATATTAGGGTGGTCCAAATCCATAGGGGGAAATTTCAAAATTGTCTTAGATAGTCTCCACAAGTGTGGTTTTTGTCCATTTAGTGTCCACATGGTCTGTGCAAAATTGCAGCGTGATTGGTGAATATTTAGAGGTCGCCCCACTCTGAATATATATATTATATAATGTACTTTTTCTTCCGTAGGTCCGATGGCTCAAACTCGATCAATTCCAAAAGTTTGGCTTCTAGGGATGGCAACTGGAACTTTATCCACGTCAAGGCTCCCTACATGCCTTGACGCCCTCCTCTTGGGGCAATACCACCACATCAATCAAAAGCAAACCTCCTCCGACAGTCTGAACCAGGCATGCCAGAGGGTGATTGAAGTCTGGACCCGAGCGCGGATCCCAACTCAACGGATCGACTCCTGTGTCCGTAAGCTTTCAAAGCTTTTAGACCGCTACAAAACACTCAAGAAGCACAGGACCAGGCAACGTGCCAGCGATAGAATGAATGAAGACATCTTCAAAGCGGACATCCAGGAACTGTTTGACATCGCAACCAGTGATGCCATGAGCACAATCGTCAACGTTGAGGACCGAAATTTCGTCCATGCAGCGCAAGGACGTCAATTCTTGCAGCATGGCTGGCATTGATAAGGAAACGACTACACAAGAGGACAGAAAGCGATCCAGAATGGAGAAGGAAGCCAAGAGGAAGGCAAGGCATGAAGCAACACAGAAAGATTTGGAAGAAGCAGGAGTGTCATCAATTGATCTTTCCTCTTCTTCTTCTTCTTCCCTTTTTTCGCAAGACGACGACGACTATAGACCATCGGTTCCGATTCCTTCTTCGTCTGAAGCTCCGGCACCAAAGCGTCCCAAGAACAAGGTTACGAACATTTTCCAATCTCCAGAAGTCATTGGAGCAATGGATCGCACCAATCTTTCTGACCGGAATGCTGTTTTCGTAACTGGAGCTGTAGTACAGGGCGGGGCATGATCTGTCTGGGATGACGTGCTCTCGGAGCTCTATTCATCGCTACAGAGAAAGTGGGCGAGAACAGGCAGCTCGAGAAGACCTAGAATCATTCTCTCTAGAAGACCCTGTCCTTCTCCATTGGGACGGAAAGCTTCTCCCCGGCATTGAAGGGAAGAAGACGAATGTGCATCGGATAGCAATCCTTATAACATTCAATGGACAGGAGAAGCTGCTTGGTGTCCCAAAGATGAAACAAGGAACTGGAGAAGCACAGGCCCAGGCATGCCTTCAAACTATGAAATTATGGAACGTGGAACAGCATGTGAGAGGTCTCGTCTTCGATACCACTGCGTCAAACACGGGTTTACATCGCGGAGCCTGTGTCAGGATTGAAGAAGCATTGGGTCACGAGCTAGTTTGGATCGGTTGTCGACATCATATACTTGAAGTCGTACTTGCTGATGTCTTTGCCTCAATATTTGGCTCAACAGGAAGTCCTGAAACAGGCCTTTTTAAGCGATTTCAAAAGGAATGGCCATCTCTCTCCCACGAAGCATTTGTCTCAGCATCGGACAGCTTGTTCGAGAACCCTCAACTCCAAGAGATGAGAAAAGAGATGCTCACTTACTTACCTAACGCTCTTCAGGCAAGCCAACCTCGTGACGACTACAAGGAGTTCCTTGAACTATCTTTGCTCTTCCTGGGGGGAAAGACTGGTGGTCAACTCTTTATCCGAGCTCCGGGTCCCATGCACCACGCGAGATGGATGGCGAAGGCGATTTATGCGCTCAAAATCTACCTCTTTCACTATCAATTCAAGCTCACAGCACGCGAAGAACGAAACGTGACTCAGCTGGCTTTATTTGTCAGTCTGATTTACGTCAAGTACTGGCATGAAGCGCCAATGGGGACACAAGCTCCTCTCAATGATCTCAAAATGCTGCATCTTCTGGAAAAATATCCACACGGAGGAGCTGCACAAGCGACGAAGACAGCTCTAAGACGCCACCTGTGGTACTTGTCGGAGCATCTGATTGGACTGGCCTTCTTCGATAATAGGATCGATCCTGATACCAAAAGGAGAATGGTTCAACACCTCCAACATCCCCAAAAGAATGGCTGCCCCCGACGAATCGACATGGCGGAAGCTGGTGTTGAAAATGATGTGGCATCCTTCGTCACGAAAAGGACATTGACCCTCTTTGATGCCTTGAAAGTTGGAGGTAAGGAGGAAGCGCGCCAGTTACTTCAAAAAGATCCACGGGAATGGCCAAATGACAAGAACTACAGGGAACTTAGAGATCGCGCCTTAAAGATGAAAGTCGTCAATGATGCTGCCGAGCGAGGTATTGCTCTCGCACAACGCTACAATGACACTTTGACACGAAACAAGGACCAGAAGCAGTACCTCCTACAACTCGTAGCCGCCCACCGAAAACAGATACCAATACCATCCAAGGCGACTCTGATGCAGAAGAAATAATGAAGATACACCCATTATCATGTCCTATTGTCTTACTGTTTTCTTTCATATTCTTTGAGAACCAAAAAAAAATTTAGTTATTCAGTTGTCTATATATTTTCCCAAATTTTCAAAAAGGGGGCAAGTGGGGCGACCCCTAAATATTAACCGAATAACGTGAAACTTTGCACAAATACTGTTCACACCAAGAGGCATAAAACCAACCTTGTGGAGAGAACTTAGTCGATGCTTTAACATTTTGGACCACCCTAATGTATGTATATATATATATATATATATATATATATTTTCTCTTTCTGTAACCTATATATAGGCTGTAATTCTTTATGTACTTCAGTGTTCCTGAGGATGTCATTAGACGAAAGCGCTTGAGCACCATCTGTGTTTCCTTTCCTTCGTGGTTTTATTCATCAAAATATTTTTCACGTGTTACTTTCGTGAAATAATTTTCATATAATGACCACCACGCGTTCCTTCGGCTTGCTGTTCCCTCTCTTGTCTCCGTTTGTGTCCGTGTTTTCTTCTACATTAATGAAGGGGCATGCAATTCGTATCCGACGAAAGTTTCTTACTAATTGTCTAGAAGAGCAAGTTCTTCCCAAATCCCTGCTTCCGATTCGCCTCAGACAAATTGACGACCATCCGTTCAACAGCTTCAGCAGATTAATTTTAAAGAAACATATTGAAGTCACCAGACAAAATGAGTGGTCCGCCTTCAAAAATTTAAACATCGCCAAACATAATTTTGTGACCGTTATTCCCCAACCGTGGATCCAACCTTTCTTTGTTTGATGAAATTTACAACGAGTTGCGTCGGAGAACTTCTTCACTTCGTAACATTTTGGATCGAAAAATTAAAAGTCTTATTTGAAATAGTCAGTGGAGTAAAAAAGCAAGCTCAAAGTGTGTTTTGAACCTTTCTTCGAAAAACATTAGTGACGATGCAAAAAGTGCCCTTGGATATGGTATGTCTTTTTTTATTGTTAAAAAACCTTCGGCTTTACAAATGTATTACAGTCTCGCTTGTTTTGAAAAACAGTGTAATCTCCCTCAGTATTTGTTTAACATAGTTAAAGGCCTCGTTTATAGTGCGGCGAATAGTAATTACGAAGATAACTTTCCTAAACGTTTTCGCAATAGCCTCTCACAATTGAAAAAAGATGGGGAGCTCCATATTACTAAAGCAGACAAGGCTAACACCATAGTTATTATGGACAAAGTGGACTACATCAGAAAGATGAACGAGCTTCTCCAGGACCCCGCCACATACAGCAAACTTAGGAAGAACCCGCAGGATGACGTCATCAAATCATTTAATAGCGGCTTGAAACGCATTCCCAAAGATCATAAGGACTTAATTCCGCTTTTCATGTCCACTTCACCTTCTCTGCCCTACCTTTACGCTCTCATTAAAACCCACAAACCTGGCAACCCTATGCGCCCTATTATTAGCTCGGTGGGCTCTATTACTTATAAACTCTCCAAATGGCTTGTCAAAGTCTTGTCCCCCATTCTTGGAACTATCTCTGATTCACATGTAAAAAATTCCATGGATCTTACTGAAAAATTGAATAATGCACGTACTGAAACTAACGATAGATTGATCAGTTTTGACGTTTGTTCATTGTTTACAAAAGTGCCGATTGACGATATGCTTGACTTTCTCTCCCAAGAATTACATAAGTATGACCTGCCACTACCTTCACACATTGTTTTGGAACTTATTAAGCTTTGCATCAAAGACTGTAAATTCACTTTCAATAACGAGTATTATCAACAAGTTTTTGGGATGGCCATGGGCAACCCCTTGTCGCCCCTCGTCTCCAATATTTATATGGAGTTTTTCGAAATTACTTACATTCCGAGAATCCTGGGGTTGGCATCCCTTGGTTGCGGTACGTCGACGATATTTTGTGTATCTGGCCCATGAATCGTGACCTGGATAACTTCCTCCTTCAGTTAAATGATCAAGTCCCCTCTATTAAGTTTACTGTAGAAGTGGAACAAGACAATTCAATCCCATTTTTGGATGTGCGTGTACATAGGGAAAGCCCAGGTTTTAAGTTTAGTATCTATCGGAAAAAAACAAACAATTTGTCCTACGTACACTTTTACTCGGGACATGACACCCCCACTAAGAAGGCCATTTTTTCTTCAATGTTTCTCCGCGCCCTTAGGATCGCCAGTCCGGAATACATCGATGCCGAATTAGAAAAAATCAACGGTATTGGAAGTGATCTGTGTTATCCATCTGCGTTTATGGAATCTTGTCTCAACAAGGCAAAACGAACTTTCTATCGCGTCAATAATAACACTCGTACTTTGTCAAAAAATATTTTAGTACTTCCATTTTTCCCGGGCTTTTTAGGCATTGCTAATGTATTTAAACTTTTGGATATTAATGTCGTATTTTCATATAACAATATTGTGAAAAATATCATAGTAAAAAATAGCCCTACCAATAATTCAGGCATTATCTATAAAATTGGTTGTAAACAATGTGATTCCTTTTACATAGGTCAGACGGGAAAGGATTTGCACACACGTATAAAACAGCATCAATATTCCGTTAGAACAGGACAATTGTCCAGTGCCCTTTTTGTCCATTTGTCAGAGTTATCCCACTGTATTGATTGGAATAATGCTTCAGTTTTATTCCACTCTAGCAACATTGTTAATAGAAATATTCTTGAGTCTGCCATTATCCAACTAACAATAACTTCAACATAAGCAAAGGTCTTTTTCAACTCGATCCTGTTGTTTTGAATTTCTTCAGAACAAATTTAGATAAGAAAGGTAGAACGCTAAATCTTTGGTAAAATTTGTATGCCACCCTAATAACTTTTATTTTTCAATTTTTATATACAAAAAAATAGGGCAGAGTGCTAAAACCCGGGCAGATTTCCAGTATAAATTTGTGTATATATATATATATATATATATATATATATATATATATATATCTATATATATATATTTTTTTTTTTATCTATAACATTGTTTGGAAACAAATCTTTTAATCTTGTGCTAAAAATCGATAATTGTTCAATTTTTATATACAAAAAGAGCAGTGCTAAAACTTGGGCAGATTTCCAGTATAAATTTGTATATATATTTTATTTTATTTATTTATTTATTTTTTTTTTATCTATAACATTGTTTGGAAACAAATCTTAATCTTGTGCTAAAAATCGATAGTTTTTCCTTATAAATTTGTGTGCCCCCTTCCACAATCCTTTAATTTCGTTTCTCCGTTTATTGTATATATATATATATATATATATATTTTTTTTTTTTCTCTTTCTGTAACCTATATATAGGCTGTAATTCTTTATGTACTTCAGTGTTCCTGAGGATGTCATTAGACGAAAGCGCTTGAGCACCATCTGTGTTTCCTTTCCTTCGTGGTTTTATTCATCATATATATATATATATGGTCGACAAAGTGGACCGAAAAGCCTTCATATTTAATCTAACCCTTTGTCATTTGGTATATTAAAAAATGATAATTTTGACCATTTATTCCCATTTCCGATTTGTACGACCATAAATCTGACATTTTTGGTTGTGAACTTTTTATTATTATTTTACTATTAGTTGTTGAGGTTACTAATGTTTCCGTTTGGGTACAAAGTTATATGAAAGGTAAAATGTTCAGGTGTAATTTGTACAAGAGACTTATAAATTCATTTATTTAATTTTATTCTCTTCATAAGAGTAAAAAACAAATATGAAAAACTATCAATTTTAATTGATAATTTTTCATATTTTTTCATTTATGATATTTACTTCAATTTTAACAAAACTGAGGCTGATAATTTTGAAGAAAATCCTTTGTTAAATTCAAACAAATTGTTTATTTAACGCTTTGTCGTTTTGAGATACTGTTTGGATACGCTAAATTGATCATTACGTTTAATACATACAATTAATCATACGAAATTATTTATGCACCACTTTTCAAACTTATGCACCACTTTTCAAACTTTGATGATAATTATCATCAAAGTTTGAAAAGTGGTGCATAAATCATTTCGTATGATTAATTTTATGTATTAAACGTAGTGATCAATTTAGCGTATCCAAACAGTATCTCAAAACGACAAAGCGTTGAACAAACAATTTGTTTGAATTTAACAAAGGATTTTGTTCGAAATTATCAGCCTCAGTTTTGTTAAAATTGAAGTAAATAAATAATGTTGTTTCAAACTAAATTCACTATAATATAGATTAAACAAATACAAAATTATACTTACTTTTTTATGTAAGAAGGAGGGGGGACAAGGGCGAGCGCACGCGAAAACGACACCCCCTGATATATGAAGGAGAAAGCCAAAATCAAGGTCTCTGAGGCCCACGATGCCATTTTATTTATTTTTTTATAAATTTTGAAAAGAGTGTGTAGTATGTAAAATGCACGTGTGTGTAGTGAAGACTAGAGGGAGAAGCGTGTGTTTGAGAGCATGCTGGACTGATCACAAGGCAAATGAGACACGGAAAACGATCAGGTGAAAAGGACAGTGACAGAAGAAATGGGAGTTCCAACACTCCCTGTCTTCTGCCTAACGTCCCCCTCTGGGAGTACTCCGCTGGTCGACTGGTGTCGACTGGTGTCTACAATCTCTCCACATGGAATTGGGTTTGACTTCTTGTGATAAATTTGAAAATATAATGGTAGTATTCGTTTTAGCACACATCGGTGTTTTTCGATTAAAACATTTTTCTGATCAATTTTTAATCGTTTTGCACGAATCTGATCTCCGTTTTCTGCGCAAACGCATAGTTTTTGCGATATCTTCAAGTGAAGATATCTCAAAAACTACACATTTGCACAAGAAACGGATGTCAGATTCGTGCAAAACGACTAAACATTGACCAGAAAAATACCGATGTGTGCTAAAATAAATATTTACCAAATATTCCGAAAGTGGAAATTCCAGATTTGGGAAAAAGGAGAGCTGGTGAGGGCATTTTTGCAATGTACAAAACCTTTCCATACTTTGGGTCAATCAGAGTGACTCTTACATCCGGGTTAGGTGGTCATTCTAAGTTGGCGAGTTATTTCCTACGTTACCAACTTTCGGCCAATCAGGGGTCCAAAAAACTGCTGTCCCGAAATGTAATATATATATATATATATATATATATATATATATATGAAATTATTTCACGAAAGTAACACGTGAAAAATATTTATGATGAATAAAACCACGAAGGAAAGGAAACAGAATGGTGCTCAAGTGCTTTCGTCTAATGACATCCTCAGGAATACTGAAGTAAATAAAGAGTTCGAGACTATATATAGGTCACAAAAAAATATACATGTATAATAAATATAGAAGTAAAAATTGTGGGAGGAGCATACAAATTTGTAAGGAAAACTACCAATTTTAGCACTTTGCCCTTCTTGTCTAAATCCATTCTGAACGAATTCAACACAAGATCAAATGGATTGTTTACAACCAATTTTATAGATAATGCCTGAATGATATATAGGTCACAAAAAATAAAAGAAAATATATAAAAATAAATTGAAAAATAAAAATTGTAAGAGGAGCATACAAATTTATAAGGGAAAACTACCAAAGTTTTAGCACTCTGCCCTTCTTGTCTAAATCCATTCTGAACGAATTCAAAACAACAGGATCAAGTTGAAAAAGACCTTGGCTCATGTTAAAGTTATTTGTAAGTTGGATAATAGCAGACTCAAGAATATTTAGACAAGAAGGGCAAAGTGCTAAAATTGGTAGTTTTCTTACAAATTTGTATGCTCCTCCCACAATTTTTATTTCTAAATTTATTATACATATATTTTTTTGTGACCTATATAGTCTCGAACTCTTTATTTACTTCAGTGTTCCTGAGGATGTCATTAGACGAAGGCGCTTGAGGACCATTCTGTGTTTCCTTTCCTTCGTGGTTTTATTCATCGTATATATATATATATATATATATAATATATCTTTTTTTCTTTCTTTTTGTCAATTGCATCGTGCGTCAACTAGTTAAGTTTATAAGTCATTACATATTCGGCCATATTGTATCGTATCTATAACATTTTTGACCCATTTATCACACATGACTATTAACAGTAGTCTACAGGGTATCATTATTATCATAGCAGCCACTAACTCCCACATATTTCTATCCAACCTTCCCATCAGTCACCTGCGGCATGTCACGTAGGTGAATTTGTGCCGTGATTTTTCCCATATAATTTGATTTAAGACGCGGAAGGAATTTATTTAAGCAGGTTTTTCCGTACTATTTTGTTCTTGAAAACATATAATCAGAAGATACTTACGTAAGAGCAGTTTGATTTTGTACTATATTATTTTTACATTTCAGTCACCAATGATTATGTATAGCTGGTCTAAATAAAAATAGATATATTTTGTGTTGATATGAAAAAAAAAATGTCCTAAATAAAATATTTTTTTAAGCTATCAATTAATGAAAATATATAAGAAATTTCTTTTTCGGCCACCCAATTTTATTCATGACTGAAAGGGTAAAGCATTAAATATAAAGTATATTGACACAAATGTCAAAAGCCATTATCCTATACACTAATAGTAGTAAAAACTAATTAAAATGGCAATAAACATCAGAGGATTTACAAACATTACGTTAAGCAAAGTTTGTATAGTCGCAATACATTCAAACCCAAGTAATTTTTCCCATTCAACAGAGGAAAAAAAAGAAGACTATTTCCCTAACAGAATTTAAGCCTGAGGTTAATTTAAAGGAAAACTAAAATCATTATTTTCCTTTCGCTTTTAAAGACTTTATTTTCCATTCTGGTCGCTTAAAAGGGATGGAAATTGGTTCAACTACCTGCAAAAACATTCTTACGGAAGGATTGGAAGCAAGGAAAAGAGAAGTGGAAACGATAGGAAAAAGAGATGTGACAGAGAAAGTACAATGTACAGAGTGGCCCGAAAAAAATGCTTATGTTGCGTATATATATATATATACATATAACCTTTGGTTTGCTTCCGCCCGAATTGTTCATTCTGACGAAGGTCAAGCTTTTCACTCCACCTTAACTCTTTGACTACCATCGGGATAATAGGTCCCAATGGGACTTACTTCTGGTAGTCAAAGGGTTAAACCTACAGTTTAACGTGGAATCCGAACCACGCCCCAACGCCCCACCAGCAACCCAGCGTCTTAACCACTAGGCTACCCATTTATCTACCAACCACTTTCTTTAATGTGTGGAAGGATGAACAACTGCGTTTTGCTGCGCGCCGCCTGCCGTCACCGGGTCTCGATCCCGGGGCCGCTGGATTCGTAGTCAGCGACGCATATATATATATATATCATCCCATAAGTAATGTCGTTTTTTAGATCGGAATTTGAAGGACAAAAAAAAAAAACTTTTGAATCTAGTATATATTTTCGATCGGAATCAATGACACTGCCAACGTCCTACAAGCTTTTCAATGCCATGTTTATAAAATTCAGGCGGTTTTGAGGCAAAATACGTACAAAGACTGGTGTGCAGGTCATCTAAAGAAGTATACTGTTTCTCGTCAAGATAGTTTTGCAGACTCCTGAAGAGATGATAATCTGAAGGCGCAAGGTCTGGAGAATATGGAGGATGTGGAAGTTTTTCCCACCCGAACTCCTCAATTTTTGCAGAAGTGATCCGAGCGGTATGAGGACGTGCGTTGTCGTGGTGGAACACGATTCCTTTCCGATTAACCAAAGAAGGTCTCTTTTCTTGCAGTGTTCAATCGATCCAGTTGTTGACAGTAGACTTGAGCGGTGATTGTTTGGTTGTGTGGTAAGGTTTCAAAGTGTATTACACCACCTTTATCCCATCAAACACTAAGCAACACCTTCCGAGGGTGAAGATTTGGTTTTGGCTGTGGTGTCGCTGGTTCTCCGGCACAAACCCACTGTTGACGGCGCTTAACATTCTGGTACAGTATCCACTTTTCATCACCAGTCACTAAACGGTGCAAAAACGGATCTGGAGTTCACGGGAATGAAGAGCTGTGCTAATGTTTACCCGCACCCTCAGATTGTCGACTGACAATTCATGTGGCACCTACTTTCCTAACTTAGGCACTTTCCCGAGTTGTTGCAAATGTCGATGGATGGTGGACGGGGATGAATTGAGTTTCTGGGCCAATTCTTCAACAGTTGTTGAACAGTCTTCTTCAAGTGCGGCTAACAGCAGGTCATCATCAAACTCAGCAAGACGTCCAGAGCGTGCTGCATCTGTCAAACAGCAGTCACCATTCCTAAACTTTTGAAACCATCGTTGCCATAAACTTCCTGAATGTTTCGCGTTACTTCAGTAGCACTATTCCCTTTTTTGAACTCGTAAAGCATTATATGCCTGATATGCTCTTCTGATACCGCCATGTTTATGAGGGGTTCACATAAAGCAAAACACACGTCTTCACTGGTCAATGTCTGTAAAGTATGTAGCGAAACACGATAGATCTCCTCTTAGATATAACCTTCGGAAAATTTATGCTTAAACCGAGTAGGACTAGTTTAAACTTAATCTATCGTAAAAAACGACATTACTTATGGGATGACCTGATATATATATATATATATATAATATATATATATATATAATATATATATATAATATATACACACACACACACACACATATGTATGTATAAAATTCGTTAAAGAATTAAAATTATTTAACAATGACAGTTACCGCTGACAGAAATTAAATTTCTCCGCGCCATCTATTGCGAATAAATACAATTAATAAACGTGACGTAATGAGGTATTTAGGGTTCTTTGTTGCTTTCTGGCTGAACCTCGAATTCAGTAAGAACGTATCCACAAAAGAAATAAATGTATCAGAAATTCCAAAATGACATACGTTACAATAATCAGTGGTGGCGAACCTATGGCACGCGTGTCCATTTGGGCACGCGATCAAATTTGCGGGTTTTATACATTCATAGAAATTGTTATCCAAAAAATCAGTATAAAGTAATAGACTTTAATATTTATAACATGGTGTAATATATAGAAATTTTGGTGGGCACGCGAGTTTTTTTTATGGTTTACATGTTTTTTTTGGCACGCGACTGTAAAGAGGTTCGCCACCCCTGCGTTACATCATCATTAAAAGTAGGCCTACTTCACATTTCATATTTTTAAATTTTAATTTGCTGTATGTCAACAAAATATCTCGTGTTCCACGATCCACCCTGAGGATGAAGATGAGCTGACGTGGACTATAACTATGTCGTATTTTTTCGTTCTTTGTCTTGCAATGATCACACAGCGGTCCGAAAGTGGGAATTCCAGATTTGGGAAATGGTAAAAAAGAGAGTAGTGACGCAATTGAAGACTCCAGCGGTATTTTCTACATGAAAAATAAAATCTAAAGTGGGAAATCCTACATCGGGAATGGATAAATTTAAAAATTTCCTCCTTTGAAATTTCCAATTTCGGATTTCGGATTTCTCATTCTTGGACAAACCCAGAAATGAGAATGACCGAGATTGGGAGACCACCACTCTTCATTTAATGAACATTACCTCAAATCAAATTCACAATCTGTAGAATCCCTTAATCATGAATGCTTAAGGAAAACTATCAACTAAAATGGTACGGTATAATAGTTTCAGCAGCGTCAACTCCCAATAACAATCGTACTTTCGCTCTACAGTCATCTCTTCCCAAACGTATTTTTCACTGCACTTGACAGAACCAGTTATGACTAATAAAAAACTCTTCCACTGAAATATATTCAATAGAAATAATCTGCGTGGAAGGCCAGAAACTTTCACAGCGTTCAGGTCAGACTAATGCGGACCATTGAACTGACTCGTAAATTATTATTATTATTACCAACTTCCATCGGTAGTTGAACTCCCAACCTCGGTGTCTTCACTTCGCTTATAGTAAAACGGTGTTACGAACTCAATCACGGGCGCTCGTTAAAATGAACCTAAGTTTCTTAATGCTATTTTTTTTAGTTAATATTAAAATGTTAAAGTTAAAGCTACCTTTGAAGATACTGATTGGAAACACTGTGTATCGGAAATGTATTACTTATGTGTCTTCATCTTGTCCCTTTATTACAAGTACCTTGTGCAGTAGCGCGTATCGTCTATACCAAGTGTCGGTAACATGCGGCCCGAGAGCCGGATCCCGCCCAAATAACAGTTTTTGGGAGCACATACATCCGAAAACAGACCTTCTCAAAGATGGAACTGATAAAAGTCTAAGTTCAGGTCAAAACTGACTGATGATCATTTGCATCAAATTATAAAGGTAACTACGAGTAATGTCGACGTTTAACACACTTGCGAACGAGCTGCAACTGCAATGTTCACACTGATTAGCGAATATCGAGCTGCCTAAACTACATCTAAGCGTTTCTAGTATTTTTGCGAAGTGTCAATTACCCTCATTTGCGCATAAAAGGTACTTGTAGGTTCTACTCCACCCCCAACCAATTTTGACAGAATATTTTGGTTAAAACTAACGAAAATATCACGACTTAACCTAACCAATTATCAAGGGCGTACAGTTGATCTACAGGGTGTCCCAGAATTAACTATCTATTTCAATGAAATCGGACAAATTTTGTAAAAACACTTTTATTTATGTTTATCATGTTTAATATGTGTTAAAAATGTATAAATTTCTAAATTTTTTTCATAATTTTATTTTCATAATTTTTTCATTATCTGGTCCATTGAAAGACCGTCTGAAGTCATAGAATGGCAAAGAGACTCTCCAAAAGTTAACGTGTGGCTTGGAATGACCAAATCCAAAATTTATGGTGCTCCATCTTGTTGAAACACAACATTACCAAGAATGCCATCATCAAGAAGCTGTGGTTCGAGAAACTGCTGAAGCATATCAAGGTAGACGGTACCTGTTACAGTTGCTTCCGCAAAGAAGAATGGGCCATAAATTTTGGATTTGGTCATTCCAAGCCACACGTTAACTTTTGGAGAGTCTCTTTGCCATTCTATGACTTCAGACGGTCTTTCATTGGACCAGATAATGAAAAAATTATGAAAATAAAATTATGAAATTTTTTTAGAAATTTATACATTTTTAACACATATTATACATGATAAACATAAATAAAAGTGTTTTTAAAAAATTTGTCCGATTTCATTGAAATAGATAGTTAATTCTGGGACACCCTGTATTAGTAATTATAACATTGTTTGTTTCTGGAATAGTATTTACTAATAGATCAACTGTACGCCCTTGATAATTGGTTAGGTTAAGTCGTGATATTTTCGTTAGTTTTAACGAAAATATTCTGTCAAAATTGGTGGGGGGGGAGGGGAGATAACCTACAAGTACCTTTACTTTTGCTACGAAAACATTTCATTTATTAACTTAGTAAACATTTAATCCAGTAAAAACAAAATTAATTATGCCTTTCCTTGCTTACGCGTTTGTTTGCTTGCTTGCTTGCTTGCTTGCTCAAGCGAAAACAGTAAATATTGCGTCATTAACTTTGGTGTAGGGAAAGAAATTGCATTTACTTTTGTTAAGAAAGAGTTATACCTCAAAATTAATTAATTTACATTCTAAAATTCTTTTACAAAAGTTTAAAATCAAAATGAAATTAAAAACAGTTTTTGACCTTTTGAATGAATAAACTCTGGTAAAAACTTCCGAGTAATTTCAATCCAAATTGTGTCAAATAGGTTTCTACCCATAAAGTAGTTAAAATTACTACACCATTTCAGTAATTCAAAAAATAAAAATATAAAATTTTGCCATTTTCAAAACTACCCAAAAAGTAATGTAATAATTTTAACTACTTTTTTGCAGGATCGTCGGAGCCTGTTTGCCTCAATTTGGGTTAGAAAAAATATACTCTAAAATCTATCGAATTATTTTAGCTTCCTTTGTTCAAATAAAATTTTTAAAAAACTAATTTCTCACACACACACACACACACACTTTTATATATTAAATCACACTCCACTCTCATTATAAGTCCATTAAGATTTTGGAGTTTCAGTTTATATAATCTAAACTGTTACGAAGTTTTCATACCTTTTAAGGTTTATCAGAAAGTCATCGTGATTTAAATTTTCGTTAATTTTACCATATTTTTGTATAATGAATTCTTCGTCAGCAAAGTTGTTGCATTTATTTGTTAGACGTTCGCTATTTAGAAAGTAATAATAATAATAATTTTGAGCTGCATAACGGCGAAGGTCACGTGACGGAGAGGGACCTATGGGTCGGTACATCCTCTGAATGCGGAGTAGGAGCGTCCTTCATCCAACTACTGAACATATCCAACATCGCTTAACTTCGCTGATCTAACTTGAAGCGGTGTTGCGTCGTGGCCACGACGTAGCCCAAATTATGATGATAAAAACGTCGCGGCCTGTTTAACCACCTACTTCGTAACATCTATACAAGGTCAACTGACGGAGGGGACCAACGGCTTTAAGTGAGGTCCATATCGCCAAACGGACTAACATCTGATCAACTTTACGTGAAATCGACAATTTAGTCCGTTTTATTATATATAAACGACTTTCCACACTCTTCTGATATACTTAATTTCATGATGTTTGTAGATGATACAACTGTCTCACTTTCTCGCAAAGATGTTAATTAACTAAGAATATATTTAAATCAGAATTTATCATTGTAATGAAATGGTTGACTACCAATAAACTCTTCCTAAATACCAGTGAAACAAATTTCATGATTTTTACTAATAAACGAAATGCATATCTTGATGAACTTACTGTTGATGAAATCGCTTTAAAGGAGTAGACTGTAACAAAATTTCTTGATGTAATGTTAGACGAATTTGCTGTTGAATGATTATGTAAATTATATTCCATAAAAGATTTCAAGGAGCGTTGCTATAATGTTTAAGTTTAGACATATAGTCCCTAAACAAGTTTTATTAACTGTATTATGCCCTTGTTCTTCCTTATATAACGTACTGCACCCTTGTATGGGGAAATTCCGCTAACAACGCTTTAAAAGTTTAAACAGTACTTTTGTCATCCAAAAACGAACAATAAGGTATTATCTGATGTTGATTTTCATAATCATTGAAGTGCATTCTTTAAAGAGCTAAAGCTACTAAAGCTCAAAGATGTAATTAAACTGGCACATTTTATTTTTATTTACGAGTGTAAGAACAAAATCATTAATTTGCAATGGATAAATAAATATTTTGTAACGCCAAGAAATCTACTCGTACCACAGTCAGACTAGAAATAGATCAGAGCATATTATTCCTGAATTTAGATTGTCTTCACCTCAAAAGTTACCAATTTTCATTAGACTGAAACTATGGAATGATTTAAATGCCGATATAAAAATTATTGTGAACGTAAATTCGTTTAAAAACAAGTTGAAATCTCGATTAATAATAATGGAATACTAATACAAATCTAGGATTAAATGTACATTACTCGTTTATTACTCGTTCATTTCTTGTGTCTAACAGTGAATCTTCACAATAATTTAATGACTTCACAATTTTCAATTATTAGTTCGTTTATGTATTTGGAATAAATTACTAATTCTTATTCATGATTTATGTAATATTAATAACAATAACTATGTGTTTTACCTTTAATTAAGAGCCCAGTAAAGCTTAAAGCTTAAGGCCCAAATAAAATAAAAAAAAAAAATTATTCTAGGTTAAATTAAGTTAGGTGAAGTTAGGTTAGGTTAGGTTAAGTTAGTTTTATAGAGCGTCGATGTTACGTATTGTCGATCACGTGGGTTACGAGTCCTCGCCAAAGAAAATAAGAGAAAATTATTTTTATAAATGCCTTTCCTTTAAAGACTGTAAATACAGTTATTAAATTACTTAAGTAACTAATCAAGTGATTTATTTCTCCTTCTGTCAATATAATTATTATAAACTAAATTAATAATATTGTAGATGTTATTCAATAATTTAAATAATGGATTACGTTATTGATTAAATTCACCTTTAAAATTAATTGAAAATAAGTCCAGCTTCAATCTCGCTCAATTATAGGTAAACGAAACAGCGTGAATAGCAATTAAGTCGGGTAATTACAACAAAGTGAGATAATTCCTCGTATCTAATTTTAAAATTAATTTCAAGCCGTTTCTTTAAAAGTACAATAAAGTTCACTTTTACGAAATATACTATACTTGCATAAAGTCGACCCGGACAAAATGGGCCTGCGTGCAGTCAACTTGCATAATGCCAACCTGCATGAAGTCAGCCTCTATAAAATCAACCTACATACAGTCAACTTGCATAAGATCGATCTGCATGAAGTCGACCTGCATAAAGTCAACCTGTATAAAGTTAATCCGCATAAAGCCCACCTGCATTAATATACATACGTAAAGTGGAACCTTAATTATATGAACACTCGATTAAAAAAATCCTGCCCTGAAAAAGTTCTTACAAATATTTATCGGCAAGAAACATGAAACATCGCAAGACCTTTTCAATCGATTGTACAGTACTTGCAAAAAAGTACAACAGAATATATTATACTTATATGTAAGGTTAGGTTAGGTTAAATGAAGCTGGGTCAAGTTAGTTTACGCTGAGTTAGGTTAGGTTAGAAAGTCTTCGATTTTGTGGGAAGATAAAAATGTAAATAGTTTGTCATGTTCCGAAAATTTCAACGAACGACATTCATCCGCATAAACAATGTCGAACCCGCGTCACATCTTTCCGCGTAATGTCGAACGGTGATGATATGAAATTCCAATTCCTACGTAATCCCTTTCTTTCACAACCGATAAAGTACTATCATAATTATATCTTTCACAACCCCAAACTTCCCTTCTCCATTCGGTATTATCCCACCCAATGTCATTCTCATTTCACTCCGCGGACAAGAGTGGGAAAGCCAAGAGTGAGAATTTCAGACACACACACATTTCCAAATCAATTTATTCCCAATTCGTGCCATTCTTATCTCGTCCACGACTTTTCTACTTTGTTCAGTAAGATTATACCGTCCATTCGACTCGTAATATTTTCATAACCCGTCTTCATCCGTCATCAACAAGTCCACGAAGCATCTTTTATTTGGTTTTACTTTCTGCTCTTTTTACAATCATCTTTTTCGTGGTTTAAAGAAGTTACTTCCTTCTTTTCTTGTGGTTTTAGAAAGAAATGAACCGTACTTTTTTTTTTTTGTTATGACTAAATTATAAATTAAAGACTTAAGTAAATGCATTATTACAGTGAAGTCACGCGTTATATATATATATATATATATATATATATATATATATATATATATATATATATATATTTAACTTAACCTAACCTTAGTGCCATCGGACCGACAAAGGCGTGACAAGTGTTTCGGACACAATTAAGGTATCGAAGATTGTTTTCTATTTAGTCACTAAATAGCGAGGTATTCCCTAACCTAACCAAACCTTATGAGGAGCACCATATATTTTTTTTTCACAGTAAAAATGTTTCTAGATTTTGTATATACAGTAATTTTTTTATTTCGGTGGTACCAAAAGTGTTACCTCACTAAAAAGAATTACCCCACCACACCTGTGAATTATCACACAATGACCTCGCTTATGCCAAGTTGATATATATACAAAGGTGGGCAGGACCGAGTTCCAAAAGGACCGAACTCCAGGAACTCGGTCCTTTTTAAGGACCGTGAGCGGGAAAGTCGGTCCCTTTCTCAGTGAGGACCGAAATGAGGAGCGACGGTCCATTTTTAAGCAATTCCGGACGGTCCGGTCCGGACGGTCTTTTTAGTGATTTTAGTGTGTTTAGTGATTATTTGAAGTTCTAAAGAAGATGGATCGTTTCCTCCAGAAGACTCAGAAAGAGACTGAGACTGAACTGAAACTTGTTTCAACACCTGGAGGAGACGAAGAATCTACTGATGTTAGTGCTTCAACTTCAAGTCAAGCAACTGGAGCTCCTAGCGGAAGAACTGAACCTGGCAATCCCTGGCCGTACCTGGACAAATACTTTGAATACCTGGGCCCCCAAGGGTGAGCAGAACCTGGAGTACAAGTGCTTGCTGTGTTCATCAAGTTTAACACGCCTATCCCATCCAGTGCCGCCGTGGAGAGGCTCTTCTCTTTGGGGAAGGACGTCCTCAAGCCGAAAAGGTCAGGGCTCAGTGACAGCCATTTTGAAATGCTAGTCTTCTTGAAGGGAAACTCAAGCATTTAACTTAATAACTTTTTTTCATCATTTATGTATTGTATTAATTATAATTTACGTTAATAAAATTAAAGATTTCCGGTGTCTTTAATTTCATTTTTCATTTTAATCAAATTTTTCACTTATATTATATATAAGGACTGAGGACCGAGTCGTTCCTAGGTCCTATCTTCAGAAAGGACCGTGACCAGGACCGTCGGTCCAGTTTGAGGCCCGGGTGCCCACCTTTATATATACAGGGCGTCCCAAAAAAATGTATACACACTTTAAATAATTATAAAGGCAGTGTTTATTAAAATACATTTCATTTTCAAAATGTAATAGAATCTACAGACATTATTTAATTGTTTTGTCAACGCCTGTTTTCAAACTGACGTCCGTTCTGGTCCAGGCACTGCTGATAACGCGAAGCAATGGAATCGCAAACATCACGAAACATTTCGTTTGGTATTTGTGTGCATTCTCGTTCAATGGCTGCTCTCAATTCAGCGACTGTTGCAGGTTTTATAGCGTAGACTTTGTCTTTTAAGTATCCCCATAAAAAAAGTCTAGTGGTGTGAGGTCTGGTGAACGCGGAGGGTATTCTACGAAACCCCTTCGTCCAATCCACATCCACATCGTGCCAAGTACCACTCGCAATACTCCACTCTTCGGTCCGGATCATCTTCATTAATAGCATGGACTAATCTTGGAATGTAACTTTTCCATTGACAGCGCTTCAAAATGCGTTGGACAAACGATTCTGAAATTCCTACCTCACGACTCGCTTGCCGCACAGATTTTCTTGGACTTTGGTGATACGTTTCCAGTACTCTTTCTTGCTTTGTGGGGCTTGTCGATGTCCGTGGTCTTCCGGAACGCTTCTTGTGGACATTCTGAACAGTTCCATCGGCTTCAAACATATCTCTAATTCGAGTGATGGTAAGTCGCGTTGGTGGATCTGTTTGAAACTCCCTCCTAAACTGTCTTTGCACTTCAACTGCGTTTTCACACTTCCAGTAGCATTTTAGAATGAATTTCCTTTGTTCAAAGCTTAGTCTGACTGCCATTATTAATTCTAATGGGTTTAACTTGGAAAGAAAGAAACATCAATTGAGCTATCAGCTGTTAAAGTGTGTATACATTTTTTTGGGACGCCCTGTGTATATATAATATATATATATATATATATATATATAATATATATAAGCGTTGTAAGTTTTATTTTATTCTTGATTTCATATTATCTTGAGTAAACAATTGTTTAATTAGAAGACCCTCTTGTTATCACCTTTGTTTAATTTATTTAAGAGGTTTTTATTTCATTCAAGACATAAAGAAGATGAGGGAATAATTCTCTCTGCAGACGTCTGAACAAATGTGGAAGAGCCTCATTTAAAAAGTGTAAAGAGCATCTGCCTTGTTTTAAAAAAAAGAAGTTAATTTTGTCGTTGTCAAATGCGGTGTTGTGTTGTTTTATCATCTTCTCCTGTTGCATTGAATGTAATAGGAGAAGCTTTCCTTTATTAAGTTATTACGTCTTCTAGTGTTTAGCAAACGCGCAAAACTATGTACGGAAAAGACGCTGTACTGTTTTTGTTGTTCGCAAGAACGCGGAAATATGGCGAGTAAAAGGACTTTAATTAATAAAAAAAGTTTTAGATAAATAAAAAATGTACAGATAAATAAAGAGGAATTATATATATATATATATATATATAACCTTTGGTTAGCTTCCGCCCGAATTGTTCATTCTGACGAAGGTCAAGCTTTTCACTCCACCTTAGACCTACAGTTTAACGTGGAATCCGAACCACGCCCCATCAGCAGCCCAGCGTCTTAACCACTAGGCCACCTAGGGTACCCATTTATCTACCAACCATTTTCTTTATTGTGTGGAAGGATGAACAGCTGGGTTTTGCTGCGCGCCGGCTGCCGTCGGGTCTCGAACCCGGGGCCGATAGATTCGTAGTCAGCGACGCTAACCACTATATATATATATATATATATATATATATATATATATTATATATATATCGATGTTACTCAGCAAACCAAATATATATTTCTGTACGCAAGACTATACATGAAAACGGATATTTATTTTGGTTTCATAATGAAATACTAGTTGCAAACACCGTAGATTTATTATGCTGTATATTAGAATGCCAGCTGCGGTTTGCGCAGCAAAAACATTCCAGAAACACAACCTAGAACTGAGAGGGGTACGTGTGTTACTAAAATCTTCATGGTTCTCCCTTAATGTGTATACTAAATTTAGTGCACATTACCCAAGTCGTTTAGGCGTGTATAAACGAACATAGTACGGACAGAGAGACATCCCTTATACAGGGCCATTCAAAAAAGACGCAACAGTTTACAGTAAATTGCCTATATTTCGTAATATTGTTAACATACAGGAGTGATTTTTGTATTAGTTTACAGCGTACAATTGGGAGTTTTTATTTGATGAAAAACATGTTCAATGTGTGAACCACCAGCATCCAAAATCATTTGCAGTCGACGTTGAAAGTTGGCAAGTACTGTGCGTAGAACGTCATGAGTGATTGTGCTGACAACGGATGAAATTTCCTCTTGCAGCTCACTAATTGTGAGAGGATTGTTTCTGTAAACATTATCTTTCAGATATCCCCATAAAAAATAATCACATGGATTGAGATCCGGAGAATATGGTGGCCAAGACCATCCACAGGCAAAACGTTCAGGGAAGCGATTCGAGATGACGCGATCGTCAAAATATTCATTTAAGGCTACAAGAGTCGTTCGCCTAGCGCCTTAGGCTACTAGGCCTAAGGGGTAACAAAACTCCCAGGTGTACGCAGTAAACTAATACAAAATCATTCCTGTACGTTAACAATATTACGAAATATAAGCAATTTAAACTGTTGCGTCTTTTTAGAATGGCCCTGTGTATATATAAACAAGATACAGTATTTTACACACACACGAGTGTATATATATATATATATATATATATAAAGACGTAATAAGCGGTGCATGGTTAAAGAATGAACAGGAGTTATAAAAGCTTTAGAAAGCAATGTTTATAAATTACAATTTCTTTTCAGTTTTCCCTCGCAGAGATCTCCTTTATCCTTCGGGAATATCCTCTCTAATTGAGGGATTAAATGAAGGAAGTGCCAAGCAATGTTCGCATTCGGATTAAATTCTAAGGATTAGTTGTTTGGCTTTTGTACTGAAAGGAAAGTATACACGAGCTTCTCATTTTGAAAATGAAAATATACGGAAGTAATGTTGTTGTGTGTTGTCGTTTTATATCCGTCTACAACCCGGGCTGACGCCATTCTTTAAACGTGACATTTTGTCGACTAGTTTTTGTTTTTACGAGGTTAGGTTAAATTAGATTAAATGAAGTTGGGTTGGGTTATTAGAATGTCGATACAATTCCTCGCTGATAAAATGTTTATAGGACTCTGGAGCTAGCAGCTCGAAGAAAAATTGAAAAGACACCTTAGATCAGCCTACTTAACCCTCTGTGGATGACTGGTACAAGATGTTAAGGTTTTAAATAAACTCATTCATAAAATGATCCTGCAAAAAAAAAATATTCCCCTCCACAGACGGTTTATAAATGTAATGTAATTAAAATACCTAACTTAATCTAGGTTAACCTAATCTAGTCTACAGGACACCCAAGTAGTATAGCCGCAAAAGGGGAGTGCAGGAATGTTGCAGGTTATTATGTAATGTTGCAAAGGGGGGGATGTTGCAAAGGGGGATGTTGCAAAGGGGGGTGGGGGAAAGGGGGTGGGGGAAAACTTGGAGGCGGCGTTATCCCCCAAGAGAAAGAAGGAGGAGGAGAGAAAGGAGGAGAGGTGTTCACCTGGCAGGAGCCAAGTGCACACTGAGACTTCCAGCCGGCTGGCGTTGTTTTATAGACTCCTAATCAGCCAGTTGGCTGAGTTGCCAGATAGCGCCATGTATTCCATTGTATACATTATTATCCTAATCAGCCAGTTGGCTGAGCCAGAGACGCCTGAAGAAGAGAGAGATGCCTGTAGGAGGGAGAGACGCCTGTAGGAGGGAGAGACGCCTGAAGAAGAGAGAGATGCCTGTAGGAGGGAGAGACGCCTGAAGGAGAGAGGATAGGTGCACATGCAGGAGTACACATGCTGGAGGTACACATGCAGTAGGTACACATGCAGTAGGTACACATGCAGTAGGTACACATGCTGGATGTACACATGCAGGAGTACACATGCTGGAGGCAAACATGCAGGAGAGAGAGAGGCGCCTGAAGGAGGAGAGAGAGAGAGAGAGAGAGAGCTGAAGGAGGGAGAGAGACACCTGAAGGACAGAGTGGAGTTCTCCCCCAATTTATTTTCGTTTCCCTAACCTAAGAGGCCACTATGGGGTTTACCAAAGGGCATGAAATAAAAGGAGCAGAGCTCCTTACTCGGCCGGAGCCGAGGGGGAATGGTTCTTCATCAACTTCGCGATCTTTTATAATCCTCTATTCTGGCTGAGTTGCCAGATAGCGCCATGTGTCCCATTAATCGTGTAGCGATTGCACATCAATTATCATTATTATTATTATTTCTACAATGAAACGGGTTCGGGTCGAAGAACGGGCGAGAGATCTTCCCCCCCAATATATATATATATATATATATTATATTATATATATATATATATATATATATTATTTATTTTATAACATTTAATTTTAGTTTAGAAGCAAATTTGACTTCATTGAACTTAAAGAAACAAATAACATAGTTTACCTTCGAAAACGTCATAATAGAAAACTTCATTTTACGGTAAACTATGTTATTTCGATTTGAAGATGAACGAAACAAATAACATAGTTATCCATAATTCCAGATAGCGCCATGTGTCCCATTAATCGTGTAACACATATATAACGGCTGTTATTCCAAATGTACTTGTATATATAATAAGCTAATGAATCATATAAAATACCACAATATATGGTTATACAAGATTCAACCGTATAAAATAACACAAGCACCTCTTTCATTACGCTTTAATAGAATTAGTAAAGTTACCCTATTTCGTTAGACAGAAAACGAATTTTGATAAGGATTACCCAACTAATTATCCACCATTCAATAAATAATAGCAAACGTGAATAAAGAGTTCCAATTCAATGGGTAACTATATCGACATAAGCTTATTATTGTAACGTTTGCTCCCAATTTCCCTAAATAACAGTAAAACCAATTATGAAACTTCATTTAAATACAGCTGTATTAAACTTGAAGATGAACGAAACAAATAACATAGTTATCCATAATTCCAGATAGCGTCATAAACTTGAAGATGAACGAAACAAATAACATAGTTATCCATAATTCCAGATAGAGCCATGTGTCCCATTAATCGTGTAACACATATATAACGGCTGTTATTCCAAATGTACTTGTATATATATAATAAACTAATGAATCATATAAAATACCACAATATATGGTTTACAAGATTCAACCGTATAAAATAACACAAGCGTCTCTTTCATTACGTTTTAATAGAATTAATTGAAGATGAACGAAGCAAATAACATAGTTATCCATATTCCAGATAGCGTCATAAACTTGAAGATGAACGAAGCATACAGCCTCATTCCTGCGACGAAAAAATGAAAAATGACGTAAAATAAAGAAATTATTCATTGCCCAAGCCACTATAGCGAGGTTGGTTTCGGAGAATTCGAACGAAAAAGGTCTCTAGGGACCTTTTTCGGGACGAGAGATTATCTTTCTACAAGCTATTCGAGCAGAAATCACCACTGGCTTCAGATATTAATTTTATCATTCTTATTATTTTACAAATATTTACGCGTTATTTTTTATGGTGTCATATAGAAATATAATGATATATATATATATATATATATATATATATATATATATACCCTTTGGATAACCTTTGGTTAGCTTCAGCCCGAATTGTTCATTCTGACGAAGGTCAAGGAAAAACGTACACACACACAATATATATATATATATATATATATATAATATATATATATATGCTACACACAGACCGTGCATGGAACTCTTCTGGGATAATTAAATCCACTATAGTCCGAGTAAGTAATGACAAATACCGCCTCGGTGGTGTAGTGGTTAGCGTCGCGGACTACGAATCCATCGGCCCAGGGTTCGAGACCCGACGGCAGCCGGCGCGCAGCAAAGCCCAGCTGTTCCACACAATAAAGAAAGTGGTTGGTAGATAAATGGGTACCCTAGGAGGCCTAGTGATCAAGACGCTGGGCTGCTGATGGGTCGTGGTTCGGAATCCACGTTAAACTGTAGGTCTAAGGTGGAGTGAAAAGCTTGACCTTCGTCAGAATGAACAATTCGGGCAACGACGCGGGCAACGGGTCACTCGCAAAGAGAATTTAATCATTGGTAAACTTCCTTCCAGACCACTCTTTCTATACATATATATATATATATATATATATATATATATATATATATATAGAGAGAGCGAGAGTTTTGTTCAATAAATAATAATCGAAAAACTGCACGATTTTCTATGTAGCAATAATAATAATTAACAAATACGTGATTTAAAATAACAGGACCATTTTACCCGAGGCAGTAGTATATCCGAAAAACCGTAATGCACGATTTTTTCTATGTAGCAATAATGATTAATGCAACTATAGTTTACCTTGACTTTCATATGCTTCTATCCTGTTTTATTAATAAAGATTTTTAACTTTTAATAACGTATGAATAAAGATTTTTAACATTTAATTTTATTTTAGTATTTATTCATGCCACGCCGCCTTAGACCACAGCTTAACGTTGAAACCGAATGTTCTTTTTAAAATATAATTAGGATATAATTTCTTTATTATAAAATAAGTTAACAATTCAAACAATACTAATAATTTGTAAGATATAATATAAGGACTACCATAGAAATGTAAGTGCCTATAATTCGATTTTATATATATGTTACTCGTCCGGTCTCGTTATAGCGGATTGGTACACGCTCCACCCAGCTACATCGGCAGCCAATCACGACGGACATCTGGTCTTTTGGGCGGAGCTTGGTGAATGTGCATATAAAAGGGGATATTTTCAGTTGGGAGTAACAGTAGCTATTTTCGCATCAGTGAATAATCAACCATGGACCTGTACGTCTCCCCAGACTTGTATGAAGAACGTGATACTGCAGCATTAACCACAATTAGCCTTTTCAATGCTGTTGATTGTGGCGAACTATTTTCGACGCAAACCGTAGAAGATATTTGCAGTGACGCTCCTTACAATCCGACGCAAGGGACTACCATAGAAATGTAAGTGTCCATAATTAGAATTTTATATATATATGGAGAGTTGTAGTATTTCAGATACTAGTCAAAAATGTCAATCAATGTTATTTCCCCATCATGCTAAAATCGAAATTGGTAATCGAACCAAAGATATCTTCATATAATGGAGATCTGTCTGTCTGTCTGTATATGTTTTCCTTTAAGGTCCGATGAGGATTTGACACGAGTTATACAATCTTTTGAAGGGGATACGGATGATATACTGATCAGTCAGCAGTGTCACACATCCTCCACCATGGACCTGTACGTCTCCCCAGACTTGTATGAAGAACGTGATACTGCAGCATTAACCACAATTAGCCTTTTCAATGCTGTTGATTGTGGCGAACTATTTTCGACGCAAACCGTAGAAGATATTTGCAGTGACGCTCCTTACAATCCGACGCAAGGGACTACCATAGAAATGTAAGTGTCCATAATTAGAATTTTATATATATATACGGAGAGCTGTAGTATTTCAGATACTAGTCAAAAATGTCAATCAATGTTATTTCCCCATTATGCTAAAATCGAAATGTTCACTCCTCGAACCAAAGATATCTTCACATAATGGGGATCTGTCTGTCTGTCTGTATACTCTGTATATGTTTTCCTTTAAGGTCCGATGAGGATTTGACACGAGTTATACACTCTTTTGAAGGGAATACGGATGATATACTAATCAGTCAACAATGTCAAATAATGTAAGTGTTTTTCGATCTTTTTGGGATAAGAAGACGCAATATATTTTCATAAATTTATTAAATGAAAGAAATCAGTACAATAAACGAATATACGAACAAAAACATTATAATATACAACGAGTACGTACAATTGGAAAACGGTTTTTTATCTGTCTACATACCATTTCATCGTTTCGGTGAGTGTGACACGGGTCAAATAAATTTAAAAAATTTATAAATTCTTTATCATTTGACATATGCATGAGAAATGAGACACAGTACATTCCGCAAACATTAGTAAAATATCCCTGCATACGAAATGGGTTCCATACAACTTCGGGAATATGTAACTGAGCGAGAAATTTTACAATAATAGGGTCACTCCAGGGTTGAGTACCGAGTGAATCAAAATAGTACAGGCGCTGTCTATTTTTAAAATAGACAGCGATCCAGTGAATCCCTTCATTACCGATGATGTCTGTGTTCACAATAAGACTACCGCATTCTCGCGTACTTGGCAAACTCAATGTTTCGCAAACACGCCGATAAATTTGGAACGTGTGACTCGCTCCATTACTTTCTGAAGTGTATTAGCATCCATTTTAAAAGTCAGTGATAACGCTTCTAAATCTATCTACTTCTATTAGGGCTTGCGATTCGAGATATACTAGTACACTAATAGGAGCGTCTATAGGCTTGGCGAATTCCAGCCGCACTGAGATGTTACCGCTCTGCTGTGGTGTTAAATGGGTATTTACGCTAGCAGATAAGTCAGGTGTAATGTCAAACGGATAAAGGTTAAATTGATCAATGAATTCTTCCTGCGTTACCCCATTACCAAGCTCATCACAATCACCTGCAATATGGGTCAGATTACTATAGGCTCTGGCACAAAGAGGTAACACAGCATCTGATGAATAGTCCGTACCCATTGTTCCACCCAAAGCAGTGCCATTAACGTATAGAGTTATATTTTTAAGTCCGAAATTCTCGAATTTAAAGGCACTCTTTTTATATTTTCCATTCACCGAAGCGTGGTCCTGCATGCCGATTAATATCCTTTTAGGAAGATTTCCCAGGGCAATGTTTTCTATCTGCTTCGATGCCAACCCTGCAGGAACCGTATATAGTTTGATCTGCACTCTGTTAATAGGATATTTCACTGTAGCGTTTAGTAAATTTTTCTCAATTTCTAGTTGTTTTGGTGAACTTAATTTCACTCGCCGTACGCGGAGGTATGTGTCCATAATGTGAACCACAACGGACTTTGCGCCCTCTTCTTGATTCGCATCCAGATTTAAGCAGATCTCAGGACTCGTGCGGGTGAGCTTTATTTTCATATCCACCCCGTTCACAAGCAACTTCTCCTGGAAAGTGAAATCTGTGTGCAACCGTCCAAAACACTCGTATATTTTCTTTTTAGAATTTTTAAATTTGTCCTTTATACTATTTTCATCTTTAGTTTGATAATATCCCTCCGCACTTAAAAAGGTAGCCTTCGCTTCTTTGGAAAAGTTGAGGACATTTTCCAAATAGGCTCGTAGATGATAGTACCCCGTGCCTGCCGATATGTTGGTCTGATTTAAATATACGTCACACTGGTTGAATATGGCGTGCAGAAAGTTTGTTTCAGGGTATACAGCATATTTGTCATCGCAGGCCGTTCCATCAGAATGGGCTATACGTAGCTTAGCGTACATGTGCACACAGCTTGGATCAAAAAAGTAAGGACCTGAGCTGGGTATCACGAATTCTATAGGTGCACTCGGGGAACTAATTGTGTTTAAAGGGTTAATTGTAATAAAATCACTGTGCTCAATAGAAACTTGGGTTGGCGGGAGCTCAAAAAAGGACAGCTCCGACTTACAGCATTGTGAACTACATGGGTGGATGAAGCGTGCCATGGCGAAATAGTGACTCCTCTCTCGACAAGTGGTAAACAAACTATGATTCATGAGATCAATATCCTTAGCTTATATCAGTCAAAAAAGTGGTCAACCATAGGTTTCATTCGCTTACAGCATTTCTTTTTTGATAGCCTTTTACGTTTAATACCACGTGACCCCTTCTTCTTCTTCCGGGGAGCCCTCCTCTTCCCGCCACCACGCATTTTTCTCTTTGCATCTTTGATGATTTCGTTCCGTGTACGCTTTAAATGTTTTTTTAGGGCTTCTTTAGGTTTAGCCCCGGCCAATATGTCTTCTGCAGTGTTAAGGCCTGATTGTAGCGCTTTCCTTCCAAGGTATCTGGCACCCCTCTTCAGCAAAGGAACAGCCGTACGTAGTATGGATGAAAAAATGGATCCAAGTCCACTACCGCGCTGGTATCGCATCCCTCGATAGACGGTGAAAGGCTTTCTATCCATTATAACTCAGTGCGTCGAAAGTGTAGCTTCACTGTTAAGCTCCCGTTACCGAATGGGAAGTTTTCGCCCTCAATCGTTCTTATATATATTGTGATATTGGTTATTAAATTAGTTGCGACATTCACATAATGGGGTCTGTCATATGTAATACTCAAACTCCTTCCTCTATGGTTGGGGATGTGAGCAATGCGCAGCAGGCGTGCCTGGGTATCCCCAACAAACTGGTGCTCCACTATATTACTGTAAATATAGCACATGTCTGGGGACCTTTCAGCCAATTTCTCCATCTTCAATTGATACATTAATCTGGACAAGTTATACTGTGTCTCGTGAAATGTGTCTCTTTGGAAGGCTGCGCTATATCGGCCGTTGGTTAGAATTTTGAACTTTCTATGTTCTTTAAGACATCTGTTAGTCTTTGATTTTAGGATTAGTGTATGTGCAGGGTTGTTTACGATTTCATATACTAAATCATTCGTAAGGTTTGAGTTTCTTAAACTTACGTTTAAGCCTCTCACAACATCCTCGGCCGAACCATATTGACCCGGCCCTAGTCTTACTTCTGTACTGTAATACCGTGCAATCTTAGTCCAAGCGATGCGCATAGTTTCATCCATAGCTACCCCAGCTTTTTCACACTCGTCAATGTCTCTAAGAATCGTAAAAACGGTTTCTTCATGTTCAATATTTAAAAAGACGGTGTCCAGCTGAATTTCGCATATCCCCACCTCATACGAATCACGACCCAATTCAATGTGCCCATGGAGTTCTGTTACAAAGTTGGCTAGCGTGTTGTTAGGGTGTACAGACAGGGACGAGGAGGACGGGAGTGTGACGTAGAAATGGTTAGGAGCCATGTTGCATACTATTTAAGCTTCATTATTGCATCAGCTTTTATATAGGTGTTGAAGCTTTCTGGGTACCCTAGCCATTTCACCAGGTACATTTTTCTCCTTCCTGAACCTTTGCTTCCTAAAATTTTCTCAATTTTAAACACATTTTTTTCTAAATTAAACGCACTTTCTGCAATTCCTCGCGGTAAAAGCCTCCTGAGATTTCTTCCCCATTCAAATCTTCAATGTAATACATCATTATCACACCTTTAGGTCTCACAGCCCTAACTTTAAAAATCTCGCGTGTCCATCCTTGCTCAAAACCCTTTGCGAATTTATTCCCCGAACGCGACAGCCTTACATAATCATTGATTTTGAAGCGCACAGAGTGTGGTGGTGGTGGTGGTGGTGGTGGTCCATCTCTTCTCGGGAGCGTACCTCTTTCTAAAACTTCGTTAGGTGTTGCCCCAATCGTGCGATGGTGTGAGCGGTTGTAGGATGATGCCAATGGTTCCAGAATGTCTAGAAATCTGTATGTGTTTTTATGTGTAAAATAACGGTGCATGCGTTCCTTTATGGTGCGCTGAACTCTTTCAGCTAAAGAAGCCTTATGTATAGAATTGGTCGTGTAATAGCTGATATTAAACTCTGTCAACATATTCTGAAAAGCACGGCCTATAAACTCCTTCCCCATATCCGTACAAAAATAGCCAGGAACCCTGTTTTCTTTTAACATTAGCGTTTTGGTGGCTTTAGCAACTGTTTCAGGTGATTTATTTTTCAGAGGAACTAGCCACAGATATCTAGAGAATACGTCTATTATGAATAGAATGTAGCGGTAACCATCGTTATACACAGAGTATCTTTGCATGTCTGTTAAATCTGCTTGCCAAATAGAATCAATCGAGGAAGCCGTTGTCTTGGCTGTTTTAAACCTTTTTCTCACAGGCTTATGAAGCGTATAAGCGTCCTGCTCCCTCAAAAATCTTTCAACATCTTTTTTTCCTACTCCGTAAACGTGCAGTCTATCTACGCCGCCGTAAGAGGATGGGGCAGAAATGTCATAATAACGTTTAGTTAATACGTTAGCCATTTGCGTATTTTAGAGGCAGGTGGGTAGGGTTGGTTTAACCTCTTCTTTCTCCTCTTGAAAGGTGTTACCGCAGGGGGTGACGGCGTCTTCAATTGTGCCACAGACGTTGCGTGTTCCAAGTCTTTTAACCTGTTCAGATTTCCTATCAACGTTTTAGGGACATTTATTTGTTGTAGTCTTGCTTTAATATGCTTCCATCCTGATGGTGATGGCCTATCCCACTTTCTCACCAGATCATGGACAATGTCTACGATATTCGATCCCTGTACCTTTGATCCTTCCACAATGATCTCCCCTGTATCGGTCCATTGTATGGCGGGATCCTCATTCAATAGATTATAAAGACTTAAGCCTTTACTCCTCAATGTAAGTGGGAGGGTATTTTTAATACATGTTCGATATGTTGTGTGGCTAATCTTTTTGGTTGATCAGCTGTATCGTCGGGTACAGGTCCTATGTCGCCATCGGTGCTGTGCCTAATAACCACAGGAATCTCCGTAGGGCTCTTATAATTTTCGTACTCGTGAAGAAATTTCTGCAGAGCTTCTTGGTATAAGATTCTTTTCTCATCAGGTGTTTTTTCACTGTTTAATAGGGCTAACAATTCGCTTTCCATTCTTTTAAGTCTGCTTTTACGGGGATCTAGATCCGTGTCTCTTTGCAGTGAAGCGTACACCTCGTGGGGAATCACTACCACTTTCTTCATTATATTAATCTAGTCAGTAAAGGGCCCAAAACTGAAAATAAGATGGGGAGAAATGACCCTCCTGTTTGCACAATAACTCGTTTTTTCTTCGCTACAGTTTGACTTTTACGAGCGAGTGTACGTATTATGTTCTTGTAGCGGCGTAGGCGAGCCTTCTGATGGGCTTTCATTGATACATTGCAATTTATAACGTTAAGACAGATTTCACAGATGCATTTTAAAAAGTCGGCGTCATATTTTTAATAAACATCTGCTGCATTGCCCGGGGCAGTCGATGATAGATTTTTATTAATTCATGGTATTTCTTTAGTCTCTTTGTCATTCTGGAATATACACCGTTTCAGGCTCGTTTGGAAATATATTCGTTCGCAGAAGCACTCTAAACGTGTTTCGCGGATGAAGGTCGCAAAGCAAATATCCGTAACGCGTGCTTGTAGCTTCTTTATAAACTTCCAAAAACTCCTTACGCTGATTCGGGAACATTTGATTGGCTAATACCCCAATTTGTGATACATCTCTACGTTGCGCGAATAAGACTAGATATTGCGTATTTAACGACACATCGCGCATGTATCTATTTTTGAAAAATAGATTCTGATTGATGAAGAACACGCTTATGTTAAGATGGTGGGAGTATACTGTAAATGTCTCGGCAAACGTTTTATCCATCTCCAACATGAGATCGTCAATTACAATGATTGTATGTTCAGTTCCCTTTAGCGAATTAACGTCATATACACCTTTGTGGAACAAAATATCATCTTGGTACTCGTTGAACGCTGATTGATACGTCGAATAGCACCATATAACTTTATGCACAAATTTCGAGAACATCTCGCCCTTTTCTTTAATGATTTTAAGCATAAACACAGTTTTACCACATCCTGTAGGTCCAGATATAATACATGTGGATGGGCTCGTGAATCTGAATTTTTCTACAGAGTCCATTTCTAACACGTCACACTCCTAAGTGGGTCATTTACAAAATATTACAAATTTTGAGTGCTGATCCTTATATTTCTTCTCCCACAGAACCGACGATGAGGTAGAGCACCCTATCATTACGGATGACCTCGACGACAGTGTGATCTCCTCCCCTGAACCAGCGATACAGGTTGCACGTCCAAAGCGGAGGTATGAGAACCCCACATCAGGTATAAAGCGGCCGAAATACGTACCTGTTGCAGCAGATCCCCAACCCTCAACCGCAACAACCTCCCCAGCAGCAGCACCTCCCCCTTATTCCGCCCCCCGTTCTGTTAAGTCTACAATAATAGATCCCCAACCCTCCTACGCAACAGGGCCCCCATCAGCAGCAGCACCTAATATATCCACTAATTCATCCGCCCCCCGTTCTGTTGAGGATGTTATTACGTTCGAGTTAGTGCGATCCGCAGCCCCCACCCCCGCCTTGACTAGAAATCGGTATAGAGTTAGGGTCGACCCTAGAGCCCTGTATAGCAATGGAATTGAGCGCGGGATACGCAGGGTAGTACAGCGTATTATAGAGTTTGCTCTTCAGAATCGCGACGAGCGTGAGGTCAGGACGAGTCTGTCCTTTGGGTTCGGGTCAGATGACGGTGATGTAGACGATTATTGGGTGATAGTACCGTTCAGGCGTTTGGCTGCTGAAGATGTAGAATATATATTAGGGCGTATAATGCAAGCCGTCCAAAGTAGTATAGCCTTCAATATGGACAACTTCACGGTAAATATTGACCATGTATACCGTGTTGCGGGTCATAGTGCCATACCGTACACTCTTAACTTCAATTCTCCAACTATTTACCGAAGGCATATAAACGTCGATCGTGGTTGCGGCTTTATAGCAGTACTCTTAGCACGTATGTTTACTGTACAAAATACACGGACTCAAAAAATTTGGCTGCCTACGATCGTTGAGCGTGCCCGTAAACTAGCTGTAGACTGTGAACTTGAATTTGACTGTAATATGGGTCCTGAAGAGCTGAGAAAGGTAGAACAGGAAATGAATGTGCGCATAGTTATATTTGGTTTGGATGATCGCCGCCGGACTGTGTATGTTTTTAAAAGCTGTGTGAGAGATCGTACAAGACCCCTACTTATTTTAGGATTGTCAGGGACAACGTATCTCCCCATCCGTAATATAAGGGGGCTTTACGCGAGTTATGACAAAAGTCGAAAATATGGGAGACATCATGATTTGTGTAAGGGGTGCCTCGAGTTTGCGGCTGATATAGTGAGACATTGTAAAGAATGTCACATGGTATGTGAGCAGTGTAAAAGCACCAAATGTGAAAGCCGTGTAGTTGAGAAGAGAGACTGTGATGTGTGTAGACGCACATTTTTCAATAATAGCTGCTTTGATCTCCATAAATCAATTGGTACGTGCAGGAAAATGAGAATCTGTGAATGTGGTATGTTTCACACAATGGATAATTGGGGAAAATTTAAGCACAAGTGCGACGTAATTCACTGTCCTACATGCCAGGAGGAATATAAGGCGGATGGAGTAAAGCATGTGTGTTATATGAAAGATGCTAAGCCTAAAAATAACCCTTGTATAACTGTGTACTACGATATAGAAACATATACGAACGCTGAAACCAAAGAGGTAATTCCACATTTACTTGTGAGCCAGACCATCTGTGATGAGTGTATGGGTATCGAATGTGACGAGTGCCCCAAATGCGGTAAACGGACAAACGTTTTTAAAACGAATGTCAGCGATAGTCCTGTGAAACTATTTGTGTCCTATATTGTCAAGTTAGCCGACAAGTTCAAAAAAATGACTGTGTATATTCTCGCCCATAACGGGGCAAAGTTTGACACGCAGTTCCTTTATAAGGAGTTGCTTGAACACGAATCCTCTGAGATATTTACAGGTGATCCATTGAAAAGAGGCAACAAATTAATACAGATGCAGATAAGAGGCAATGTACAATTTAAAGATACTTTATTATTCACACCTTGTAAATTAGCAAAGCTACCCAAGGTGATGGGAGTAGCAGCTGAAGTTTCCAAAGGATACTTCCCATACACTTTCCTCACCAGCGAGACTTTAAACTACGTAGGCCCACCACCCCCCAAACATTATTTTGACTGCATGGATGAAGACTTTGATCGATACTACGACAGTTTTAATGAAAGTAACCCTTATAATATAGCTGATGAATGTGAGCGTTATTGCGTGAATGATGTGCGCGTGCTTAGAGTATGTTTCCAGGCCTTTAGAAGTATGTACATAGCCCGTTTCAAATGCGATCCACTGCAAGTCGCAACCACCATCGCATCATTATGTTTTACGGTGTTCAAGAATAACTTCATGCCTAAAGACACCTTAGCCATTATTCACCGAAACAACCCCCGCAGTTACGGACACAAGGCTATTTACTGGCTCATACACCTGCAGCAACAAACAGGTGTATACATAAAGCACGCCCGCAACACGGGTGAAGTACCCATTAAGATTAATGGACGTGTTTTTTGGGTTGATGGGTTAAGTGAAAACCGTGTCACTGGTGTGAAGACTGTGTATTCCTTTAATGGATGCTGGTGGCATGGATGCCCCCGTCCTGAGTGCGGTATCGTCGGAGATATCAACGGTAGGTCTCCTGCCGACTGTCTTGCAGGGACCCGCACCCGCGATCAACTTATAGGATCACAGTTCACTCACAAAGTCTTGTGGGAGCATGAATATGATGCACGGATGGAGACAGACGATGTATACCGTGAGGAAATAAAAACGATCAAGCGTTCAATGGTGCTGGATCCTCTCAAATGTGGTGATAGCTTGTTTGGAGGACGTACAAATCCTTTCAGACTATACTTCCCACCTACGGAGGGCGTGAAGCTCCATTACTACGATTTCTGTTCTTTATACCCATACGTGATGAAGAGCAATCCGTACCCCGTGGGCGCTCCTGAGAAACTGGTGGGACCTAGCATACCTCCATCAATGAATTTTCAAAAAATTTGAATGATCATTACTTTGGGCTCTCTTTCGTAGACGTACTCCCCCCACGCAATTTATGGATGCCGATCTTACCTGTCGTTATCGACGACAAGCTCATGTTTCCCCTGTGCGTGAAGTGCGCGGAAGAGGATAACGGCGAATGTAACCATATACCCCACCAGCGTAAGATCAGAGGCGTATATACAAGTCCTGAGCTGGCCCTAGCCGTACGCCATGGTTATAGAATACTGAAGATACACGAGGTGTGGAGGTTTCAGAAGCTCCCCAACCTTTTCACACCATATATAAACGCCTTTTTGAAGGATAAGGTTGAAGCATCAGGGTATCCGCGAGGAGTTGATACCGAAGATGAAAAGTCGGCCTATATTCAACGTTACCGCGACCGCGAAGGTATACAACTTGATCGTGTCCAAATTGTAAAGAATCCTGGCAAGCGCTTTAGTGCAAAGTTGTGTCTAAACAGTCTATGGGGAAAATTTGCGCAGAATACCGGCAGAGGGAACATTCATTTGGCACAAAGTTATAGCGATGTCTGGGATTATGCCAATGCCCCCGATAAAGAGGTCATGGAGATCGTGAATGTAGGTAATACTTACGTAATAAAGTACAACAACACTGAATTTGCCACAGATACCTCAAGGGTTACAAACATACCTGTGGCGAGCTTCACAACAGCCTACGCCCGTATAAAACTTTGGTCTATTGCATTCTCTTGGGCGGAGAGTATTGTATGCCGATACAGATAGCGTGATATTCACAGAGAGGGAGGGTGATTACATGCCCGCTATTGGGGAGTTCCTCGGCGAACTCACTGATGAGATCAAGGATGAGTATGGGGACGACGCATACGCCGACTCTTTTATCTCAACAGGACCTAAGACTTATGGGGTACGGGTCAGGGTAGGGGATGAAATGAAATATATCGTGAAGGCAAAGGGTATTACGCTCAACCATGCGAATCGGGAGGTTGTTAACTTTGAGTCGTTGAAGGATCTAGTATGTTTGGAACCTCACCAACTAATTGTAGGCACCCACAATTTTCGGGCGCAGAAGCTGGGAGGCGTGAAGGAACTTAGGGGTACGATGGTGTGCCGTAACACCTATAGGAAACGTTACCAGTTACCTGGCACCTATGATACCGTACCCTTTGGATACCAATGATGCTTCTAACTCACACGTCTTGTATATAATCGTATCTATTTGTAAATATATATGTATATATAACTTGAATATCTCGAATCGTATTTGTAAATATATGAATATCTCAATAAATCAAATAGCGTTTCACTTTCTCCTTTGTGTGTGTGTGTGTGTGTGTGTGTGTGTGTGTGTGTGTGTGTGTGAAAGTTCTAAGCTCCGCCCACTGCGTGAGTCATGCTACTATCTGGGAGTCCCTGCGTGGTCAGTCGACCGCAGTAAGCCCGAGAGATCAGACGTGTATTCAGATCAGACGTATATTGAAATGGCTACCTTTAATATCGCTTGCACAACGTTTATGAAATGGTATTCAGTAAAGTGTGAGGATGTGGTGGATACCGAAAAACTTCCTATTCCCCCCTCCTATGCCTCTTTTAAAACCACATTGGATTGTGCGAAGTTCCAAGATGTACAAATACTCTACGGATGTTCTGGTGAGACTGTTGAAGGCTTTCGTTGCACAGACGATGTGCTGAAGTATACTGCAGGGCTAAACTTTATAAAGTCTCACATACACCGTGAAGTAAAAGAAACAACGCGTGCAGAAGAGAAGCAGCAGGTATGGATAATGAGCCTTGTGGATGGGTGGTGTGACAAGCGGTATTACGTCATGCTACACCATGTCGATTACTCATACCCTACGTCTGAAAATGTGAATCTCGTGATCATGGACAATCTTAGGTGTTTTTATCACTATATTAACGTATATCATGATGAGGTTCATAGTGAGGTTGTGGCTAGTGCCATGCGTGAGTTTTTAACAGATTTTAGAGACGAGCATCGTTTGATGGGTAGAAAGGAAAAATATGAGCATATGTTCCTCTCAAATAGTGCGCCGGAGTGTGGAGATGATTAGCGCCTAGTTCTTATCCAAAGTGCGTAGGCTGGTAGTGACGAAACGGAAAAACAAATATGTGCAACAATTCGAGTCGTACGAACATGCCCATTCACGTATCATCGAGTCAGCCGCCCGTCGAACCGTTCCTGCCTGTGCCTCACACGGCTCATAGTTATCTCAGAGCTTGAGCCGAGTAGACGTGCGCTCCTCGAATACGATGGAACTTCCTTTGAGCAGCATTCTCAACGCCTCGTACGATGTGTCCGTGACGAAATCGTTGCGCGTGTTCAGGCGTAATTCCGGTACCATTAGCTATGTACTGGAAACGGAATGTAGACCGACAAACAAACGGGTTTATTTAAGTATCGAGGAGATGAATAGAATCTTCGTGATAGTTGATAAGTGGTGTGAAGATCGTTATAAAATACCTGCTAACGTAGGTACAAGAAGAGAGCAGATTAGTGACGCGCCCTCATACGCCGTTGTATGTACGTTGTGTATAAATAACGATCGGCCGTGCATTGATATAAGGCTGATGTGGAAGAATGCTTCTGATAATAACGCTCTTATTCCTACGCGAAACCGTTTCATCCTCGACAGAATGTTTGAAATCGTCGGATTCCGTAAACTGAAACCTATATTAGACGCGCGTGTTACGGATATGTTTTATTTTGATACAGTACTTGAATACGCATACACTGCTCTGCTCGATGGGTTTACCGAGTGTAGGACTGGTGAGAATGGTCTAGTGCTGGATGTTTATTTAAAAAGTTTAGACTCTTTGAAATACCATGAACTTTGGTACAAAGCAATTGATCGGTACAAGGCTGAGCTCACCTACACCGTTCACCCTGAAGAACTATTTCTTTATATAACGCGCAGTTGCCGTAACGATTTAGAAGATTATTTCAATTGCCGTTATGTTGAGTGAAGAGTTCACGATTGAAAAGCTCGAGTCGGTAGAAATAAACCCTCGATTGGAAAAGCATTCTTATAAACTTGTGTTTAATAATGTAGCTAACGATGAACTCTTTGTGCGTGCTTTTGATTGTATTCTAGACGTATTTAAAGATGACTTGCCAACCGGTTGTAAAGTGGGACAAAAATAGTACTGAACGATATGAAAGCCATTCATATCGAATACAGGTTTCCCTATACTTTAAGCGGTGAAATATTATTAAGCCGCATAGACTGCGTAATGCAGAGCAATAATGATGTAATTGTAAACTCGATTAAGACCGATTTTAGTATTTTGAAAAAAAGTGAATTGTATATATATATTTTGATTATGTACATATTTCTATTGATTTGTGTTTATATATATATATATATATATATATATATATTTTGCTTGATATTTCTCCTGTACTGTTATGTACATATTGAAGTGTATATGAAATGTATATTTTATTTATATATCACCATATTTGTGTGTGTGTATATTTCTGTTATGTACATATTGATGAAATGTATATTTTATTTTATATATAATTATGTGTATATATTTGTTATACGCATATTCCTCAAATGTATATTTTATTTTCTATATATTTATAATAAAAAGAATGATGCAATGTTGTTTATTGTTATGCCTTCTACTACCGGTATTCTGTATACAACAGGTATCTGGCAATATTTAAGCCTTCTAAGCCAACTGGCTGATTAGGAGTCTATAATAGTGTATACAATGGAATACATGGCGCTATCTGGCAACTCAGCCAACTGGCTGATTAGGCGTATATAATAATAATAATGTATGCAATAATAAAAAGAGGTATCTGACAACCAGCCAACTGGCTGATTAGGAGTCTATAATAGTGTATACAATGGAATACATGGCGCTATCTGGCAACTCAGCCAACTGGCTGATTAGGAGCCTATAAAACAACGCCAACTCGGATGATTAGGCGTATATAAAACAACGCCAACTCGGCTGATTAGGCGTATATAATAATAATGTATGCAATAATAAAAAGAGGTATCTGACAACTCAGCAACTGGCTGATTAGGCGTATATAATAATGTATGCAATATAACGAGTATCTGACAACCAGCCAACTGGCTGATTAGGATAATAATGTATACAATGGAATACATGGCGGTATCTGGCAACTCAGCCAACTGGCTGATTAGGAGTCTATAAAACAACGCCAGACCGGCTGGAAGTCTCAGTGTGCACTTGGCTCCTGCCAGGTGAACACCTCTCCTCCTTCTTTCTCTTGGGGATAACGCCGCCCCCAAGTTCCCCCCTTTCCCCCACCCCCTTGCACACCCCCTTGCAACATCCCCCTTTGCAACAACCCCCACCCCCCTTTGCAACATTACATAATAACCTGCAACATTCCTGCACTCTCCCCTTTTGCGGCTATACTACTCACCCATACCATGCGTCTGTTCATGAGATGATAAATGGGTGTGTTACAAAATAACAAAACAGAATGTTAATTAAACAATAACCAAAATGTATTATTATAAATTTTGAAGGAGAGTATCTGAAACGCGGTTAAGTTCTACATAAAATGATCCCTAAAAATTCTAAGATCAGAGATGCTTTAAGCGAACGCCAAATTATTATACAAAATTCTTTTAAATCCAACTTCTCAGGCTATACACAACTTATCGTTAAGGATACTGTATGTCAGTTACGCGTTATCATCCCCTTATCGAATGAAGGTTTTAGCAACGATAAACACAGACCCATTCTTCGGGCGTTTGATGCCTATTTGGGAGTGGGTGATGGGGGATGAAGGTTGGTCTTCTCTGACAGTGAATAAAATCGCCCGGCGTCAGCAAAGGGAACGCAATATATGTTAAAGGATTAATTAAATGAGATATAAATGCCGGGATATTAAATCAAAAGACACGTCCATTGCTTCGAAAGATGGATATTTCTTGACTAAATGTCAGTTTTACGTTTCTGGAAATAGTTCCAAAAATGTTTTAAAACCGCAGAATTTATTCGCATGTTTCCAAAATTAAGTTTTATTTGCAATTGTTTTTTCTTAACACAACTCGCTTAATATGACGTCATGCGAGGCAACAAAATAGAATATATATTTGACAGCTCACAAATGAAGGGGGCTGAAGTAAATAAATTTTAAATATGAAAACATGTAGAATATACATACACTAATGTAAGATGACATGTTTATCACAAAAACATATCACAGACATGTTATTTTTTATGCTGAGCACGGGAAAGTTATATATATATATAATATTAATATATATATTACTATATATATATATATATATATATATAGATATATATATATATATAATATATATATATATATAATACACACACACACAGTTTTATATATATATATAATATATATATATATATATATATATATATACACACACACACACAGTTGTTAAACTTATAAAGAATTCAAATTAGTTAACCACTTGCTATATTATTAACTTGTCACTTTTTGTCTTCATCCTAAATTTAAATTGTGATCCCCGCGTGGCACCCATATCGCGTTTCAAGAGAATTATTTTATTTGCCCTTTCAACAGGTATCATCTTTCTTTCGCGTCAGGATGCCGTTTCATTAAATGGATTTATTGTTTTAAATGTTTATCCAAAACTTTGCATTTCGTTTCTTCAATGTCGTAAAATTGTCGTTCTACGAGCTATAAATTATAGGTGATGAATGATATAACTGTATACAGGGTATCCCAGAAATCTTGCCCCCAATGGATAGTATTATTCTGTATCTTACGGGGCAGAATTTCTAGGACACCCTGTACAACTGCTTCGTTTAATGTGTTATATGGATATTTCTTCGTAGTGAAGATTTTTACAAAGACACTGTATCTATATAGTTATTAAACATGTTATGGATAGCTACTCGCAGTTTAGATTTTATATATATCTATCTATTCGTTAACGTGTCATGAGTAACTAGTTACTTGTAGCTAAGACTTCGTTAAGAATTTGTATCTATTTATTTATGGAACATATTTTGGTAGGTTGTAGTTAAGACTGAACAGATACAAAGGGTTGACAAATGTAAACAGACACCTTTATTATCAAATCAAAAACTATGGAAAAGCAAACGTCAACAAATAAGAAATTTATTTAATCAGTATATTTAGAATCGTGTTGCATTCCCCTTTGCATTAAATAAAGCTGACACGTTCTGGCATTCCATTGATGAGCTTTGCCATTCGCTCTTAAGGCCAATCATTATGGTATCTACAAGAGGCACACAATATATTTTGCCCCACCCTTTTTACTTAGCTAAATAATAGGCCATGGGGCTGATATGTCTTTTGGGCCGTAAGTTTGAACTTCCTGCGCTTCATAACCGGATTTTTCCAGTTTGAACCTCCCCTCCTTGTATAAAACCGCTTTTAAACGCCCTTGTATAAAACCCGATGGTTAACGCAGTTTCGGAAATGGCGTCTGACAGTGATGTGCGTCGTAAACAGAGAGCCGTTATTGAGTTCTTAACCGCAGAGAAGGAAACAGTTGGAAATGTTCACAAACGTCTACAAAATGTTTACGGGGATGCTGTTGTTGATCGAAGCACAGTTGGACGCTGGTCTAAACGTGAGATATCATCGGAGAGAGAGGGAGAGCAAGCCTCGATGATGAGCCACGGAGCGGTCGCCCGGCATCAGCTGTGACATCTTACGCTGTGCAACGTGCTAACAGCATTATTCGATCAAATCGGCGCGTCACATACAAGGAGCTATCACTGGAGCTAGGAATTAGTGAAGGAAGTGTGAATACGATAATTCAGCAACTGGGGTACTCAAAAGTGTGTTCACGGTTTGTTCCTCGCCAACTGACTCAAGATCACAAAGCCCAAAGAAAAGAAATTGCTTCCGAGTCGTTGGTTCGATACGAGACAGAAGGGGATGACTTCCTTTCACGAATTGTGACTGGGGATGAGACTTGGGCACACCTCTTTGAACCTGAAACAAAACGCCAATCCATGGAGTGGCATCACGCAGACTGCCCACGAAATAAAAAGTTCAAAATGGGTCCCTCTGCAGGAAAGGTTATGGCCACCATCTTCTGGGACATGAAAGGGGTGATTCTGGTCGACATTATGAAAAAAGGGACAAACAATCAACTAAGAGGCATATATTGCTACCCTACAGAGACTCGAGAGATGTATAAACCGAGTTCGACCGGAGAGAAAACTGCAAGACGTCCTTCTTTTGCACGATAACGCAAGACCACACAACAGTTTGCAAACAAGAGAGGTCATCACAAAAATGCGCTTGACTGTTACCCCACCCTCCATACAGCCCGTATCTAGCACCTTCAGACTTCCATTTGTTTGGGTCAATGAAGGATGCTATTCGTGGAAAAAAGTTTCAGTGACGATGAGGTTGTCGAGGAGGTTAAGAGGTGGTTCCAGCGGAACCCATCGGACTTTTACCAGCAAGGAATAAAGGCCCTTGTTTCGAGGTGGAGGAAAGCCGTAGAAAAGGATGGAGACTATGTGGAAAAATAAAAACTTGTACAAAAGGTATGTCACTACTTGTGTACAAAATTTCTGGAACGAACTTACGAGGAAACTTTGAAAGAAAAAAAAAAGGTTGGGCAAAATATATTGAGTGGCCCTCGTATTTACTTTTGGTCAACCATCTGTAGAATAATGTAACATGTTATGACCAGTTACGTAAGTTAAAAACTTCGTGTATATATTTATATAACATGTTATGGGTAACTACTTGTAGCTTTGATTTTATATCTATCTGTTCGTTAATATGTTGTAGATAGCTCTTGTGTTAAGACTTTGTATATGTTATTTATTAGTCAGCTACTTACATGTAATTAGAATTTAGTTAAATATCTCTCTATCTATTCGTTAACATTTTAAGGACATCTGTTTGTGTTAAGATTTTGTACATGTCTATTTATAAACTTATATTTGTTGACACGTTTAGGTAGCTACTTGTAGTTAATCTCTCTCTCTCTCTGTCTGTCTCTCTGTCTGTCTGTCTCCATCTATCTAGATGCCTATCTATTATTATGAAAAATATATAAATTCGCCGCCTTCGGGCTTATTCAGAATAAATAATATCCGTTAAGGAGTTAGTTTAATCCCTCAATTTGTGAATTTTCTCCTCCACCGAGTTAAAATCTTCCTCCATTTTGTTTTACTTCTTTCTCAGGGAATTGTGCGTCGGATTAAGCATTACTTTTCATGCCTGAATCACTAAACCGAAGGAATTAGACCTTTGTTTGGACTCACTCTCAATTAAAGGTCAAAGTGCTTTCTTTGTTTGGTCTATATGATAAATAAATAATCATTTCATACTCATAGATAAAAAGAGGCTATAATAATGTATTTGTATATTATGCTCTTACGTTAGAGACTATTTATCTACTTTGGTGAGAGGGGCTACGTCATAGCCAATGTCGTAACACCGCTTCCCGTTGATCAGCGAAGTTAAGCGACATTGGGTCTGGGTAGTAGTTGGATGGGAGACCGTCCTCCGCGTCCAGATTATATAGCGACCCGTGGTTCGGATCCCACGTAAAGCTGTAGGTCCCCTCCGCCATATGACATTAGATGTTGCGAAGGAGGTTAAACAAACCCAATAATTATTATTATCTACTTTGGGTATATGCGCAAAGCTTAGGTTGACAGTATGCCCTCCATTAACTTTTACACATCCAATTAATCAAAAACACAATTGTAATGGTAGGGCGAGGCGATCTTAACATTACGAAGGTCTCCTGAACTTTGCATGACTACAGTGGTTGGTCGCGAATAAGTCCACTAAATTTCCTTTAAACAGAACATAAATAATGGGACACTTTAAATCTATAGACCACTTTAAAAATGACGAAAATATGTTGATAACACTGGTCAACAAAGATTTTTCATCAGAGTAAAATTTGTGTTGGCCGGATAGCATTTTTCACGCTGATTCCAAAACTGCATTCAGATTTTTTCTAGCACGTATAGTTTTCAAGATGAAGGCATATATATAACTACACAGATTTAACCATTTTAAATAGGCAAAATACTAATATTTCAACATTTGATTGTGTTTATTTTATTGTGTTTTTTAGTTTATTCATCTTATTTATTTCAATTATCTTAATTATACATCTTATGTATTTCAGGTGTGAGCTTTTACATCTAGCAGCATTGTGATTCAGGCAAGAACGCCGTGCTTTGTGTCAAAAGATCAGTCCAGTCCAAGAACTTGTTGTGTCAAGTTGGTGTACATTTTTTTGAATTTATAGTTTGCTCAGGTCAGTCAACATGCCTCGACAATGTAAGAATGACCCCGACAAGTTCTGTTTTGTATGCGGCCAGTTGACAACTAAAACACAGCGACGAAGTATTACAACCGACATTAAGAAAATATACAAGCTATACTTTGGTTGCCATCTAGGTGACCAAGATAAACCATGGGCGCCACATCAAATCTGTTCTGGCTGTTCAAATGGATTACGTGATTGGCTTAACAAAAGAAAGCTTCAATGCCATTTGCCATACCCATGATATGGAGGGAGCCGAGAGATCATCATGAAGACTGTTATTTTTGTAGTGTGAACTTAATGGGGTTTTCTGCCAAGAACAAACACCAGATTGTATATCCAAACTTGGATTCAGCACGTAGACCAATAAAACATGATGAAACATTGCCCATTCCAATTCCCCAAGTGATAGGCTAGATTCTATCATAGATGACATGGAAAGTGCTGAAGGTGCAACTGGCGTTTCCGGACCATCTACAGAACCAGAGTACACTTTTGAAGGTAGACATTTAGAGCCTAAAAAGTTAACCCAAGGACAGTTGAATGATCTTGTTAGAGACTTATCGCTGTCTAAAGAGAAATCAGAGCTTCTCGCCTCAAGACTAAAGGAGAACAATTTACTTGAGAACAATGTTCGTATTAGTTACTACCGAAAGCGGAATTTTGAATTAACAGCATTCTTTTCAGTAGATGGTCCTCTCTGTTATTGCCATGACATCAATGGACTATTTACAGCCATATCTCAGACGTATGTGGCATCTGAGTGGTGCCTCTTTATTGATTCGTCGCAGAGAAGCCTGAAAGCAGTTCTTTTGCATAATGGTAATATAATGCCATCCATCCCCATTGCCCATTCCGTCCATCTAAAAGAGACATATGACAATATGGATATACTACTTAAGGCAATCAAATACGACAGTCATCAGTGGAATGTTTGTGGGGATCTAAAAGTTATAGGAATGCTTATGGGTATGCAGTCAGGATTCACAAATGGATATGTGAAAACTTTCTTGGAAGCAACAAGTCACCTGCGTATAAGGATGGAGTCAAGAACCTCCTTGATGCCTTCAAAGAAATGGAGTGTCGAATGTCGTTAAATATTCACTTCTTGCATTCCCACTTAGATTTCTTTCCTGAAAACCTTGGTGCAGTGAGTGACGAGCAAGGAGCGCGCTTCCATCAAGATATTCAGATGATGGAGAAGCGCTACCAAGGATATTGGAATGAAAGCATGATGGCGGACCATTGTTGGATGCTGTATCGTGACAATCCAGGCCAAATTTACAAAAGGAAATCACACTCACAGCGCTTTTAATAAAATAATGTATATATTCTTTATTTATAAGTGCATTGAATAAAGTATATGATGTATTTGTTGTTTAGCATTCCTAAGTGTGATCTATACATCCATAAATTTTCTTATAGCAATATCAAAAACTTAAAAATATCAAAACCAGTGTATCTATATAACTCTACGTGCTAGAAGAAACATAAAACCAGATTCGGAATCAGCGCGAAATATGCATTAAGAAAAGTGTGATCATGTTTGTGATGAGAAAAAAAGTTTCATTTTGTTGGCCAGTGTAATTGGAGCTATGAATGAATTTACTTTATACAAATTGTAGGCATAACTCCCTTCAGCGAAGTGAACGTCACTTCCCTTCCAGTAATAATTATAAATAATGAGACGACACTCAAAGAATAGTCGAAACTACACTAATTTCTCTTTATATCGGGGAAATTTAGAGGGAAGGGTAACTAATGGTCACCTTTCGACATTCCAGTGAACCTAAAATTTCTCAAAAACGATAACGTTAACCTTCAGTCCAATAAAAGAACCAAGGGTTTACTTTATTGTTTATAAAATAAACAAACCTAGTCGAATTAAATAGAACACACACACACACACAATATATATATATATATATATATATATATATATATACTGTATTACAAACTGCTCTTACAATTTCCCTTCCTTATCTCAAACTCCATTTAGGACTCTTACCTCTGAGGCAACTTCCGCTATCCCAAAACTAAATGAGAATCCAGATTCTCGCTGGAACTACGCAATCATTAAACTAAGTTGCCCAAGAACTACTGAAATTACCAGTATAAAGTTCCTTTACTGTTCTTTGTAAGTACAATCACCCCGAAATTAATGTAAAAACAAATTTGATAATAAAAATCAATAATTATCAATGTATAAAAATAAACAAATATCTTACTAACTTTAGCTACAGAAAAAAAAGATGATTTCAAAAGCCTCTTAATGAAAAAATGGCCCGTACTTTTTTTCCAATAAATGACGTCACGCGTTCGTTGATTGTTCAAAAAATCATTTCGTTTAGTGTTATTAACTCAAACACTCGCTATATATATATATATATATATATATATATATATAAGAGAGAGAGAGAGAGAGGTGCAGCAAATGGGTTTTGCTTCCGCGTCGCTGGGCCACGTCCCGAACGCGTCTTCTCTTAATGGTCCCCTGAGAAACTTTTGTTACACACAGACCGTGCAAGGAACAAGGAACTCTTCTGGGAAAATTAAATCCACTCTCCTGTCCCAAAGCTGGATCCTCTCTGCTTGTCAGATAGCTGAAGGAAGCTATATTTTGGGGCCTCTTTGCGATGACTTGTTGTCCACGTTGGGCTTTCCATCATGAAAAAGAAAAACTATGATATTTGTCATTTACCATTTTCCCAGAAGAGTTCCTTGTTCCATGCACAGTTTGAGTGTAAAATATATATACCATATATATATATATATATATATATATATATATATATATATATATATATATATATATATATATATATATATATATATATATATATATATTTCTGCCTATAGGTTAAAACAATGAAATAAATCCATTTTGTGAACATAAAACAAGTGAATTTAAAGATGACAAAAAAACAAAACAAGGAATTTGGCCATCAGTATTTACTTCACATTCCGACCTATAGTGGGGCGGATATGTGAACAAAGAGGCCCAAAATGTTCACATCCAGCAGAAAGCATGAAATTCGGTATATATTAGGGTTTTGATATATGGTGATTTCAAAAAAATTTGTACACATTTAATCCAAGCATTGTATCTCACTTAACATTGATGATATTTCTCTTTATGGTGACAGACACAGCCGGCTGCAAAATGTTGCATGACAAAACAATCGTCTACATAACGTTTATGGGATTGTTTTGTCATTTTTAAGCATAAAGACCATGCCCCTTTGTTTTTAAATTACATTAAGGTTAAGATTCGGTTTAGCACCAGGAACCCAATTTTTGCATGAAAATAGGTTTAACGGATGTAGAATTTTATTGCAAATCGATTTTTTGGAGCTATTGAAGAATAGGGACCCCAGCCTTCTTTAGTTAGGCTTATAAAGCTAACTAACGAAAATATCACGACCTAACCTAACCAATCGTTAGGTTAACTGTACGCCCTTGACGATTGGTTAGGTTAGGTCATGATATTTTCGTTAGTTAGCCTTATAAAGCTAACTAAATAAGGCTGGGGTCCCTATTCTTCAATACCTCCGATTTTTTTACATAACATTTTTTGTGGAAATTCATATTTACTGAATTATAAAAAATTTCGGGAAAAAAAAAAAAGAAAATCGGGACGATGCTGTCACTGTTTTCATAGACGACCCTATGTGACGTAACATCAACTGGCCGCAATTAACCATTGCAAGACGTATTTCATGCATGTGCTAACACGATTCTTGTGATGAAGACGGCGCGCCGGTTGACCAGTTTGAAATCATTTGAAATTCGGTGGTATTAGGATAGGTTAGGTTAGGTTAGGCTTGTTTATATATTATATATATATATATATATATATTGGATCACCTGAAGATCAGGGCCCCCAGCCTTCGTTAGTTAGCCTTATAAGGCTAACTAACGGAAATATCACGACTTAACCTAACTAATTGTTAGGTCAACTGTTCGCCCTTGACAACTGGTTAGGTTGAGTCGTGATATTTTCGTTAGTTAGCCTTATAAGGCTAACGAAGGCTGGGGGTCCTGATCTTCAGGTGATCATATATATATATATTTTATATATCCCGTTTTTCTTTTCTTTTTTTCAACAAATTTTTATAACTGAGTAAATATGAATTTGAGCAAAAAATCTTATTCAAGGAAATCGATTTGCAATCAAATTCTACATCCGTTGAATCTATTTTCATGCAAAAATTGGGTTCCTACATCAATACTACTGTAAGCATCCTAATATTAAATTCTCTATAGAAGTAGAACACAATAAAATTTCGTTTCTTGATGTTACCGTAAATAAATGTAGTACAGACTTCTCAACACAAGTACCGGGTGTCCGAGAATTATCTGTACAATGTTTGGCTGTTATTAAAAGTCAACCATGAAGTGTAGAAATTCCAGTGTTGTCCCATTTTACAGAGAAACTCATTAAGTTTTTTCTGATAACAAGTTTTGACAAGTTTTTTCTTTTTTGTACGCGGGTGACAGACATTGATGATTTAAAAGCAAGAATCACAGCTGCTATTGAGCGAATTGATGTGGATATGCTGCATTGCTGCAGCGTACATGGCAACATTTGGATTATCGATTGGATGTTTTGCGAATCACTGATGGTGCACATATCGAATGTTTGTAACAACGTTACTTTAATAAAAGAAACTTTTGAAAATACAGATTCTAAATAATCTTGTTTAAGAATTTTACGTGTTATCAAGAATTTTATTAAAAGATGAAATTGTACAGATAATTTTCGGACACACTGGAATTTCTAAAAAACTTGTCAAAACTTGGTATCAGAAAAAACTTAATGAGATTCTCTGTAAAATGGGACAACACTGGAATTTCTACACTTCATGGTTGACTTTTAATAACAGCCAAAACTTGTACAGATAATTCTCGGACACCCTGTATATAGAAAAACAACTACCACCCAACTCTGTACTCATTTTTTCAGTAATATCTCAGTTTTAAATTAGCTTGTATTAAAAGTCATATTTTTAGAGCCTATCACCTCTGTTCAAGTTGGTCTTCATTTAACTTAGAAATTCAGTATCTTAAGAGATTTTTTGACTATAATTTTTATTGCACTTCGACTATTGAGACTTTAATTTCAAAATTTTTAAATAACTTATATTCGCCCAAAGTAATTCAGTCCACGGTTCCGAAACAGAAGGTTTATCTTAAGCTTCCTTTTTTAGACCAACTAACTTTTAAACTTAATAAAGATGTCCATTCTATTTTGGATGGACACTTCCCTCAATGCTATTTCATAATTATTAATTCTAATCCTAACGCACTGCAATCCCTTTTTCGCCATAAAGATCACCTCCCCCGTGCTTTTGAGATCCTTTGTAATTTATCTATATACATGCGCGACCTGCCAAAGTCGCTATGTAAGGCAGACTACCCCGCAGTTAAAACTTAGGATTTCGAAGCATTTGGGTCTTTCTTATCGAACTTCTCGTCCTCTTTCCACTCCTGAATCCTCTGCTATTCGGCATCATTCAGAGACCCATGACCACCCGTGCCCCCAGGACGCCTTTACGATTTTGTCGTCTGCTTCTCATCCGCTTGATCTCCAAATTTTAAAATCCCTCTTTATCAGAAAATTAAATCCAGAATTAAATGACAGCCTTTCATCAATAAAATTACATACTTTATAATAACCAACCAACCAACCAACCAACCAACACCTTTTTCAACACAACTAACGCACTAATTTGGGTTTTTACTCCTTTCCCTTCTCTCCAGTTGTCATTTGCAACTCCTACCATCAGGGTTAGTCCTTTTAAATTTTAGTTTATTCTGGTGTTTTATTTTTTTAATGGGTTTGACTTTTACTGTTTTTATTGTCTTATATTCAAAAATTGTTTAGACTTTTTTTAAAACTATTTTGCTTATTGTATAAGGTTTTATAACTATGTATATTTATCTTGCATTACTTTCTGTAAAACATTTTTTCACTTGTTTCTTTAGTTATATATTATTCGAATGTTCTTTCATTTAGTCACTGAAGATGGCCCCTGAGTGGACCGAAACGTTTGGCCAATAAATGTTTGAGTCGTGTCTCTTGTCTTTATACTCCTGTTGAGGATAAGATTCCGAAGAACACTTCTATCGTAACTATATACTGTATATATATATATATATATATATATATATATATATATATATATATATATAATATAATACAATACAACAGACCGTACATGGAACAAAGAAGGGGACCATTCTGAGTTCAATAATATATATATATATTTATATATATAGTGTTGCTCATAAGTATTCGTAGAGAAATATTTCAGTTAAAGGATAATTATGAAAAGTTTACCGTTCGTTTGGTAAAAGTTAACAAATCCAAAAAGTAGTTCAACTCCAACATATTATATAAAACATCAAAGAATCTGAGGAAAATAAAAGTTAAAATACGAAAGTTTTCGTATATTTATTTACAAAATTATTTAATACTTTGCGTGTCCACCTTAGACTTGAAAAATTTAATTTTTTTGCCAGTAGTTGGCTGTTTATTGATTAGATACTGTTGGCAATTTTGAATTCTAAAATTTTCTTTGTGAATCGTTGTAGAAGACGAATGACTATACAATAGGCCGGGTCGAAATCTAGTCAAAATGATTTTTTTTAGATGGGCACTATGTGGGGTTTAGGAAATGATATCCTGACCAGTCAATCATCTCATAGTAGGCTTTGGAATCGAAATTTAGAGATTTAGGAAGCTCAAAATTTCGTGTGCCACTGAAACGTGTCCGACTGAGAAGTATCTTCTGAAGAGCATCTTCTCTGACATGTTGTCTGCTATCAGTAAGTATTGACAGTAGGATAGCTTTGGGATTGGCAAAATAGGCATTATTACGGAACACCGGTTCCATAATAATGCGATGTTTTTCTTCCAATCCTCTCATCAAGACAATCAAATGAAAAAAATTCCGTGCTCCGTCAGTAGCTTTAGGATGGGATTTGATACGAAACCATCCAGGAGCATATGATTTCATGACGATGGTTACCAGTTCTTTCAGATTTTGTTCGGGATGCAAAGTCGATACATATAAACGAAGAATCCGGTTTGCTCGAGTAATCCAGCGAGCATGATGAATGGCACCTGGAGACCTGCGGGCTAGACTTTCAGATACCCATCCAGATTGCACTGCTAGGCACATATCATAGACATACTTTTGATCACTGCTCAACTCTTTCACGACATTCGGTGGTATATCTTGGACGTTGCCCTGAACTGGTGAAAATGCCACTAAGTCTAAAATGGTTAAATCACATTTCAATTTGGCTCCAATTGAACCTTTAAAGGTATTTGGCCCTGATGTTTTTTCGTCTATGGTTTCAAATATGTGTCTGAAGGGGAGTTCATTCATGTGTAAAAGAGACACGAGCCATTGAACTGATCTATGCAAAAAAATTTCAATCAATTTTACGGTACCAGCAATTCTACCAGTATTGACAGCAGTACCGTCGCATAGCAGAGCATTGAGAATGTCGATGCTCGCTGAATCAATTAAGAACGTTATAATTTCATCAGCTATACACCGAGCATTTCCTGCGTCAGGGCAGAGATGGTCTACATAGATACCTCCAGGGTCTTTGATCAGCACAATGTTCTTCTTTCTCTTTTCCATGCTTGGTTAACGTATCATCCTTTCTTCCATCAAACCCTATACATTCAATATTCACATTTTCACATCTAGATCTAACAATATTTTTCTTGCCTACACGAATTCTCTCTCTTTCTATTTTCTTCCTATCAAGCATGTTAGATTGATCGATTATTCCCATATCTTTCAAAGTAGCATTAACAATAGCTGCTGTAGCTCTCGAACTCACACGGTAACGGTCTGCCACCAATGGTAATTCATTGTATGAATACCTATTTTGATAATTTTCAATCAATTCCACATCGGGCACGAATTCTAGCTCATTGTCACTGTCTTCTATATCTTCGCTAAAGTCATCTACTGAAGAAGATGGTACAACTTCCATAGCCTCTGCCATTTCCACTTGTGACCTTTGTTGCCTTTCTTGTTCTTCTCTTGCTCTTGAGAGGGATCGTCTCTGGACAGCGGCAGCTTCACGATCAAATGGCCCTAATTGATTTATTCTTTGCTTTTGGCCTACAAATGACTCCCACTCTACCATTGGGATTTTTACCTCGCATCGACAAAACGGCCTTTCTATTCCTTTATCATAACATTTGCAAGTACAAATGTCAAACATTTCATCATATGAAGCAAGTTTTTTAGCAAAATTTTCATTCCTTTGACGTAGAGGAACCTTGTTCAAGGAAAGAGCTGATCTGATTAATCTTTCCACTGCAGAAGAAATAGATCTTTCTTGAATGATAGGGAAAGAGAACATGGCCCAAATACCTTGAAGATCTTTGGTAACTATATTGTAGCAATCGTTCGCAGTTGCTGATCCCCTTGACTTGATTTTTTCTCTTTTGAATGAAGAAATAGTCTGACAACGTCTGCCTTTGTATGAATCATTGATCGGCGGAATTCAGTGGCAAAACCAAAAGCTGCATTCGAAGATTTGTTTCTGGTTGACATTTTTTCAACCTTTTTAAAAAATAAAAAATCCAGCTTTTATAGAATCATGCATGGATCATAAGTAAATCTAAAGAGCATAAATTCTTATAATTCCTGTAAAAATATGATAATTAGAACATGAAATTTATTGGTATTGAATTTGAAATTCAACACACAGCTCAGTAAATTGATTACACATAAACGATGTTTATGTGTAATCAATTTTCTGATATAGCAAATATTTTGAGAAAATACGCGTGGTGAAAATTTTGAGAAATCCAAATATTTGAGGTAATTGCCTGAAAATTGCACACGAGATATATTATGGAATTTTAGGGGGGGGGGGGGTCATCTCTATGAGAAGATGCTCTAAATGGTCTCCATTTTCATTTATGAGACTATTTTCATTTTTGGGGCGGAGCCAAAAATAGGAGGGAGTATTCTAGTGGTACGGGGGGGGGGGTAGCATAAACTTTCTTTTGGAGTATGTTGGTCAGGACCCCAATTCATAAGCCCCACATATTGCCCGATCTGCCCCCAGAAATTCGACCCGGCCTACTATAGAAGCCAGTAGTAAGCAATGAGTCGTCGTTGTAAAGAATTGGCTACAGATCTTAAAAGATTTGTTATTGCTACACACTAATCTGGAAAGAGTTATAAGAGTATTGGAAAAGAACTTCGAATTCAATTTACGATGGTTCCTGCAGTTATAAGAAATTGAAAGGCTTTGGAAAAATCAAAACTACCAAGGTGTGGACGACCTTGAAAGATTTCAGAACGTACAGCTAAACGGCTTGAAAAAATGGCTGCTGAGAATCGACGAGTGACTGCAGGTGATATTTGCCAAACATTAACACTGTCTAAGATCGATGTCCCTCCCTCTACTGTACGTCGTACATTGAGAACGAATGGTCTGCATGGAAGAGTTGCACGAAGAAAACCTCTGCTACGAAAAGCGTACAAAGAAGCTCGTTTCAAGCAGGGTTGTGGAGTCGGTCCAAAATTTTCCGACTCCGACTCCACACATTGTAAAACATCTAAAAATCCGACTCCGACTCCTCACATTTTAAATATACGATCCGACTCCTCTAGTGTTTCACTCTATAATTATCATAATAATAAGACATTTCATCACCACCACATGAATCGTCAGGTTACTTTCTAGGATAAGGGAACATTCAAATATTAAGAAGGATATTGACTTGTAGATATTATCATATTAAGGGATTTTTATTTTTTTTAAGATTCTCTTAAACATAATTAAGGTCTAACCAGTAGTAGTCCAACTTAAAATTGAATAACCCTTAACCTAGTGGCTATAACCAGGGTTGTGGAGTCGGTCCAAAATTTTCCGACTCCGACTCCACACATTGTAAAAATTCGACTCCGACTCCGCCCTGAAACGTGCGACTCCACGACTCCGACTCCGCCCTGAAACGTGCGACTCCGACTCCAACTCCACGACTCCGACTCCACAACTCTGGTTTCAAGTACACCAACTATCGTCTAGAACGACGAGCAACAGTATGCTTGGCAAAAATCAAATATTATACTGTATTCGAGGAAAATAACATCTACGGTTAAACATGGTGGTAGTAGTTTGCTTCTTTGGGGATGTTTTAGTGCTTCTGGTCCAGGAAAGCTTGTCGCCATCATTGGACTCTTGAATTCGAAGAAATACGAGGAAATTTTAGAAAATGTACTGCATTCATTTCTGGAGTTGCGAATGGGTCGTAGTCGTAGTTGGGTACTGCAATAAGATCCAAAACATAAAAGTAAAAGCACCATGGAATGGTTTCAACAAAAGAAATTCAAGCTTCCCTAGTGGTTCAGTCAAAGCCCAGACCTCAATTTAATCGAGAACTTATTGTTTGATTTGAGAAAAGCTGTCCGCAAGAGAAACCCTTCGAATCTGAATGAGTTGCAATAATTTTTTTAGAAGAACGAGCTAAAATTTCTACCGAGAGCAAAAGGAGGACACAAATTATTAAATAGTTTTGTAAGTAAATGTACGAAAACGTTTTCATTTTAACTTTTTTATTTTCATTAAAATTTTTTATGTTTTACATTATATGTTGCAGTTAAAGTAATTTTTTATTTGTTAAATTTTTATCTTACGCGTGGTAGAAAAGATAATGATGAATATAACCGAAATATTTCTTTGTACCAATACTTATGACTACCAATATATAAGTACCAATACTTATATCCGAGTGATGACTTGGATATAAGAAAACAATCTCGAAGCCTGTGTGCTAAAGCGAATATGACCATAAGGAACTTCCGTTTCTGTACAAGTGAAGTTAAAGACATTCTCTTTCGTACTTTCTGCAGTAATATATACGGACAGCAACTCTGGGTGAATTATAAAAAAGTTCTGACAGAACCCTAAATTTGCTGTACGGGGCTCCAATAAACCTTAGCCCCCCCTCCGCCCATGGCCTAAACCATTAGAGGTACAGTAAAACTAAACATACCTTACAAAAGAGAATTTAATCCTGCATTTAATGAGAAACAATTAAAACTTGGTGTTCCCGCCATTGGCTTCCAAGACAGCCTGAATTCGCTTTGGGTAGCTTGCCAATGTGTTGCGTCATTGTATCCTTCGAAAATCGATTTGCTGCAGGTTCTTGAAACAAGAGACATTCAACCTTGTCCTTTATAACTGATACAATGTGTTCACAGACGTTCAGGTCAGGAGAATTTCCTGGCCATTCTTCATTTCCAAAGAAATCGATCTCATGGTTCCGCAACAACTATTGAGTGGCTAATGCCTTAAAGCAGGGGGCCTTATCGTGCAGAAGTGTGACCTGATCGACATCCATAACATTGTTTCGGTTTCTTAGAAAAGGAATGACATGCTGGAATAGAATAATATCACGAAAATACTGTCCATCCCAACTCTGACCATTTGGTTTCAGCACCCACATGAGCTTCTTTGCAGTGAACAAAACAAACACACCAACACAGTCTGGACTTTTTAATAATTCGCGATAATGTTCATTGTCATCGATTTCATCTGGTGTTGTGGCCCACACTCGATCATTTTGGTAGTTAGGCCGACGTGTTACGTAAACAAAAAATTCATCGGAACAGCTAAATGCATGAAATCATCCACATCCCAATCTTCAAGATAATGGGCAAACCACATTCTGTCATCGATGTTAAGTTGAGTTTTCTTGGCTTTGGAAGTTCATGCCAAGGCTTTAAACCTTGCCTATGACGGTACAGTCGAATGATCTCACCACTAACGATCTTTTCTCTCAACACTTCGATCTCTCTAGAAAGTTTAGCACAGCTGTTTTTCCGCTTACGCGTACCGCTTTCAATGATGTCCTTTGTTTCCTGAGAGAGTGGCAAATTTGGGCGCCCAGATTTGGTTGTATCCATTTCACATTCATCCAAAGTTTTATTCCAATTTCTTTTGACGAAGTCCTCACTTCTTCGCAACTTTTTGGGAACCCATGAACGTGTTATAAAGGTGGCTCCAGCATCACGAGTTTCCCAAAATGTTATTGCTCGTATGCGATCTATCACACGTTGCCTCTCCGAATCACTAGTTAATTGAGAAGCTATTATATTATCATTTTATCAGCTAGAGTAATTTTAATACCTGCAATAAATAAAGAATTTTATATATTTTTATAATCACTAAAAACTATTTCGATATAAGTAAACATGTAAGCTGCAAATGGGGTGAGGGGGCTAAGGTTTTTTGGAACCCCTTACAACAAGTTTTTGAGACTCTTACATAAATTACCGCCGAGATGCTCAGCTTCGCAAATGTTTGCTACCCGCAATGTCCCGAGCTTCCCGGAGGTAACAAGACGTGCTCAATACAGTCTAATGCAAAGAATTAAAAAATCAACCAACCCGATTATCCAAGCTATCCATGAGTCCTGCCATTTATCCTCTAAGGCCTAAGCTATGGACTTCTTCGTACGAAAACGTCTGTCTCTAGCTCCACTTAACTCCGACATTACAGTATCATTTCTAATCAATTGTATATATTTCTATCCTTACTATATGAACTGTCATTGTATTAATAATATTTGTCATATGGACTATAGTCTGCCAATAAACCTTTTCATTTTCATTTCGTATATATATACACAACTTAGTGTTTCATACCCTGCAACAAAGGATAAAACCCCCTCCCCCGTACCCAAAAACGATTTCAGTTCCGAGGAAGACTGTTAACCCCCGATTGAAACTAAAGGGTCTCAGTTCACGGTGCAAAAAAAATTGAAGTCCCTGGAAAACGTAAGGAATACATACACTGTATACAGGGTGTTTCACAACCGGTCTACCATACTTTCGGGGGGGGGGGGGGGGTAATATCGAGTAAAAAAGTTAATACAACATCGGTGCTCTTTCCAACCGTTGCGGAGCTACGGACGTTTTAAGGTGCACGGAAAAAAATAAACGAGAGTATTAATCTGATGTATTTATTGCTACATTTTAGGAAATACACCTTATAAATGTAAAAAATGTCAGCCTCGGTTTTCAATGCACAGCCATGCTCGTTCCAAACAAGAGTCCACTGCTCATTGAATCATTTCAGGGTGTTCTCGTATGTAAGCAGCGGCATCCATAATCCGACGCAGGAGTTCCTCTCTCATTTGTATCATACTTTGGTCTTGTAGACCATCTCTTTCATAAAGCCCCATAAAAAGAAATCTAATGGGGTTAGGTCCGGAGATCTCGGGGGCCACGATATTGGACCAGTACGACCAATCCAACGATTCCCGTACCGCTGATTCAAGTAATCCGTAACATGACGACCAAAATGTGGTGGCGCCCCATCGTGCTGAAAGAACATCCTGCGCCTTGTCTCCAAGGGCACGTCCTCCATCAAAAGTGGCAAGTCGTTCGTCAGGAAGTTCAGGTAAATATCAGCAGTTAATCGTTGTTCTAAAACGAACGATCCAATCAGCTGAGTTCCAATTACCCGCACCAAACATTCACCAAGAATCAATGTTGAAAGTTTCCTTCAACGATACCGTGGGAATTATCGGCGGACCACAAATGGGAATTTCGTTTATTGTTAATTCCATCCCGAATGAATTGTGCTTCATCACTAAACATTCGTAATTCTCTTAGGGCTATCGAGGTTAAGTTAGATTTTCCGGCAGCAATTAATGCGATATGTGTTGAAGTTAGGTCGCGTAGTATTAGTTTTAATTTTGTTGTTGTTTATAGACCTCCCGTTCAACCCCTCGATACAGATACTAGATTTTACTCACTTCTTGGTAATTTTATTGACATCCGGAATAGTATAATTGTCGGAGACTTTAACTGCCCAAATGTTAATTACGAGAATTTTACTGGTAATGAGGAGGGTTTGAGATTGGTTGAGTTTATGGACGATAACTTTTTACGAGAGATAGTTACCGAACCAACGCGCGGTGATAATATTTTAGATTTGGTGATGACGAACGGCGAGAATATAGTCGAAGGTTTAGAAGTAGGCGAGAGTTTAGGATGTAGTGATCATCAAATTCTTAGGTTTAAATTAGCGATAAAAAACACTCAGGATAGTAACGTAATAGAAGTCCCTGATTTTCGTAGGGCTAATTTTGATAGTTTTGCTGATAGGATGAGAGTAGTGGACTGGGATAACTTATTTATGGGTAATGACACAAATTTGCGTTGGGTGGCGTTTAAAGAAAGTCTTAGGAATATTGAAAGGGAGTTTATTCCTCGTAGGCCCAAGCGTGCTAGAAATCGTGGTTGGCCGAAGTGGTGGAATAAGGAAATAGGCGAGTTCATAAACGAGCGTAATAGAGCGTATAGACTTAATAAGCGCAATGGCACGGTAGCTAACTTCAATAGATATATCGAGCTTAGGCGTCAGGTTAAAAGATCAGTTAGGAATGCCAAGCGTAATTTAAGAGATACTTATAGCTGCGGGTAGTAAACATAATCCCAAAATTTTTTTGAATACGTAAATAATCGTAAGCCGGTAAAAGATAACATAGGCCCTCTAGTGGATGTTAATGGCGCTTTGGCTTCTGACCCTCAGGCGATGGCGGGTATTTTCAATAACTTTTTTGCGACAGTTTTTAACGTAGAAGACGTAAATAATGTCCCCGACGTGGACGATATCGTTCCATTTAGTAGCGAGACTATTTTGGATGAAATAACTGTTTACGAGGCTGAGATTGCGCATTATATCGATAGGCTAAAAGTTAGCAAGGCTCCAGGCCCTGACGCTTTTTATCCCAGACATTTCAAAGATTTGAAAGACGTTATCGTAGGCCCCTTAACGAAGATTTTTAATCAGTCACTCGAAACGGGGATTATTCCTGAAGACATCAAATTAGCTAACGTCACGCCTATTTTTAAAAAAGGCGACCGCGCATAGCTAGCAATTATAGGCCCATTAGTTTAACGTCACTTGTCGGTAAACTTTTGGAATCCGTAGTTAGGGATCGTATCATCGATCACTTAGAAAGTAGAGATTTGATTAATAGTAGTCAGCAAGGGTTTCGACGCCATAGGTCTTGTTTAACTAATTTGTTAGAATTTTATAACGAAATAGTGCGCGAATACGATAGGCATAGAGCAGCTGACGTTATTTATTTAGATTTTAAAAAGGCGTTCGATACAGTTCCGCATAGGAGACTAATTGCGAAGGTCAAAGCGCACGGTATACGCGGTCAGGTAGCTAACTGGTTAGAAGAATGGCTTCGTGCTCGGAGACAGAGGGTCGTAGTTAATGGTAGTGAATCGGGGTGGTTAGATGTAGGTAGCGGTGTCGCATAGGGTTCAGTGTTAGGCCCATTGCTATTCGTAATTTACATTAACGACATAGATGTAGGATTGACTAGTAACGTGTCAAAATTCGCGGACGATACTAAAATAGCGGTAAGGTTGTTAACGAGGACGATAGTAATAGGCTCCAAGACGATGTAAATAGGATTATGGAGTGGACAGATAAGTGGCAGATGCAATTTAACGTAGATAAATGTAAGTTTTGCATATAGGTTCTCGCAACAATAATTACACGTACACGATAGATGATAGGGAGTTAGCGAGCGTTGACGAGGGAGTAGATTTAGGCGTACGCGTATCTAAGGATTTAAAGGTTAGGAACCAGTGCCTGGAGTCTTGTGCAAAAGCTAATAGGATGTTAGGCTTCATAGCGCGTAATTTCGAATTTAAATCGAAGGATATTATATTGCCCCTTTACAAGTCCCTAGTCAGGCCTCATTTAGAATATGCCCTTCAGTTTTGGTGCCCGTTTTTGCGTGAGGATATTGATAGGTTAGAAAGGGTTCAGCGTCGTGCCACGAAACTTATTCCGTCATTGCGCAACAAGCCTTATGAAGATAGGATTAAAGAGCTGGACCTGTATTCACTCGAAACTAGGAGATTAAGGGGGGAGCTTATTGAAGTTTTCAAAATCGTTAATAACATCGATAACGTAAATTTTGACAAATTGTTCACTTTCGATAATAGTAATACTAGCAATAACGGATTTAAGTTGTGTGGCAGACGTTTCATTACTAACATCGCTAAAAACTTCTTTACGTTTAAAGTAATTGATAAATGGAATAATCTTCCCGCGTCAGTCGTTCATTCTACCAGCGTTAATATGTTTAAGAACCGTCTTGACAGACATTTTAAAAATATTAACGTTGTTTAAAATAAAAAAACAAAGTTAGCAACAGGAGCTCTGGTGGTGGTGCTCGAGGATGAGTCTGTTGACGATGAATGCCAGCTTGTGACATGCCAGCGTGAGATGCCAGCAAAAAAAAAATATTAGACTAACACGAACGTAGATGTAGCTCGTAGCGTAAACTAACCCACTTTTTGTTTAACTTTACCTACTTTTTTTTTTTTCTTATCTCCTTACTTTGCATGTCTATAACTCTCTTTTCTTGCATGTTTGTAGTTTGCATGGTATGACAGTGAGTTAAGACTGTGTTTGCATGGTTTGTAAGCGTTCTTATTTTACTTCTTTTCATCTTTCACCCCTCTCCTATTTTCTCCGACTATTTTTCTGACTTGTCGGCAGTGGCCGGCGGATGATGATGGTGAGTCTTTTTTTCTCTTTTTCTGAATGAATGTTAACCCACGAGTGATAGGTGTTCCTCCTTACTTAACCCCTTATTCTCTTCTCTTCTCTTAACCCTCTACTCTTTCCTTTCTCTCGGGCTAACCTTAGAGTGGATCTTAGGGTCTTTGTTAGCCTTAGCTTCTGTAGATCTGTAGCTTCTGTAGAAGAATTTGGCGATGCATAACCATCCACTGACAAAATTGAACACGTTTATCGTAATCATCCGGTTGAAGAGCTTGCACACGTTGCAAATGTTAGAGATACAAACCCTCATCATGTAGGGTTCGCCATACACGCAATGCGGATTCACCAATTCGTCTAGAAATCCTTCGAACACTGGTAGTTGGGCTATGTTGTACTATGTCCAGTATGCGCTCCTCCACAGCAACGGGCCGTCGTGCTACATGTTCTTGGTTACGTGGAACAATTGTCCCTGTTTCATTAATCTCTGGTTTGTATCACTAAACACTTGCCTGTTCGGTATTCGGCGGTTCGGAAAACGTCTTCGATATTCTTCAACTGCCGCTCTGCTGTTACCATCACAGAATCCATAAATGAAATGAATATCAGCGTATTCAGCGGGTGTGAACTGTTGATTCATTTTGATTGTTCACCTTAGCGCAACACAGTGTCTCGTACCACAGATCAGAACCAACTGAAAGAAAAAACTGAGGATTAGTAGTGGTAACTTCGTTAACCGAAACTACCACCAGTTGCTGCCCTCTATCGAATTACACACAAGTAGGGATTTGTTGTTCGCACATCTTAAAATGTCCATAGCTCCACAATGGTTGGAAATAGCACCTATGTTGTATTAACTTTTTACTCGATATCCCCCCCCCCCCCCCCCCAAAGCATGGCGGACCGGTTGTGAAACACCCTGTATATACACAAGACCAAAATGCAGCGTGTAAAACGTTACCCCATATTTGGAAAAATGTTTTCAAAGTGTCAAAAATTTAATTTCTTATGCATATAATTATTTACTTTAATGAAGACTGAACTGGAGCAAGCGTGGAACGTCCTTTTATTCAACGCCAGAGTTTCTCGGTTCATAAAAATGCGATCGAAAAGATTTGACGAAAGAAAAAATTTAAAATTACATTGGCGGAAAGACCGCTAAAAGGATTTCCAAAAATATATTTAAATATAATGAGGTTATTATACACACACGACTTGTCTCTCTTAAATAAAAATATCTTGCGTAGGAAAAAGACAACTTTTTTTTAAGGGAATATCGGGTATATTATGAGAGAGCGTATTCGCTCGGTTAATGATAATTTGTGCGTACGCAGAACTACAGTTACTACTCCACCTGCCGTATACAAAAAGTGATCATAACGCGAAAGAAATAAGTTATGGATTGAAAAGAACTCGTAGGGAATAAACTAAGGGAGTAAAAGCACAATAAAAATCGTTTTACGGCTCAATCGCGATTGATGAAGCCCTCGAAAAAGCCGAAGAAAGATTGCGCTCCAATAAATCCAATTTTTAATTCTGGCTTTACAATCTTAATTCAACTTCTCGTAATTGAGAATATTCGTTTAAACAGTAGTAAAAATTAGTCCAAATAATTATTGGAAGCGTTGTATACCGAATAAAAGGACAAAAGAACCTTCTTCGATAAAGAATGGACAGAAAAAACGAAACAATAGTATCACATAACTCTATTGACATTTTCCATTATGTTCAATCTATAAATCACTAACAAACATTAAATATAAGAGGAAGAAAAAGTTTCATTTTCCGTCAAATACATTTATCCTTGGGCGCAAATAAATCAAAAGGGAATTTTCTTTTTAATTTTTTTTTACATAAGAATATAAAAATAAAGATTGGTACAACAAAGGTACAAAGAAGAGAAGAGAAGAGAAGACTTCGACATGTTTGTTTTTCTTTTTTTTTCAGATGTTCTTCACGGGTTACACAAATACAGATGCTGCACCAGAGAGACAATCATTTGTGTGTGTGTGTGTGTGTGTGTGTGTGTGTGTGTGTGTGTGTGTGTTCTTCATTACTTTTTGCTTCTTCAATTAGGATACAAACGAGTGTGCGTGCATCGACATTAGTGTAGTAGTGTCACCATAGAATCAGACTTTTTTTTTTTTTTTACCGAAACTCATGATGTTGCAGGAAATAAGGATATAATGGAGGTTAGGTTAGGGCGGTTTTATACGATAGCCATATCTCTGTGTGTGTATTTAAATCTTTCTACAAACTTTGGTAAAAATAGTTACGTACCAAAATTACTTGCTCTGTACAATAAGATTGTTATTTATGTAAGGAATAAATTAAGTTATTTCAGAAAATTAAGCTGCCAAATGTTAATTTTTTTCTCATTGTACTTTTTTTGTGGAGTTTCAGCATTATTAGATTGAAGCCAGTCGAAAATAAACTAAAATATTTTTAGCCATATTAACACAACACTCCGAATCATATTCTTTACAGCAAGAGTTTCAAATATTTTCTGCAAAGTGGATATCATCATATATATATATATATATATATATATATATATATATATATTATATATATATATATATATATACATATATAATATATACATACATACACAGTATATGCATATGTCATTTGATTTAATTCCTAGTTCAAATTTATTCCAGTCAAGCTAAATTCGATCTTATTCCAGTCAAGCTAAATTCGATCTTATTCCAGTCAAGCTAAATTCGATCTTATTCCAGTCAAGCTAAATTCGACCTTATTCCAGTCAAGCTAAATTCGATCTTATTCCAGTCAAGCTAAATTCGATCTTATTCCAGTCAAGCTAAATTCGATCTTACTCCAGTCAAGCTAAATTCGATCTTACTCCAGTCAAGCTAAATTCGATCTTACTCCAGTCAAGCTAAATTCGATCTTACTCCAGTCAAGCTAAATTCGATCTTACTCCAGTCAAGCTAAATTCGATCTTACTCCAGTCAAGCTAAATTCTAGTGAGTTCAATTTCATTCAAATTTTTATAGCCTTTGGAATTTACACCCCTAAAAAAACTATAATTAAAAAACTACGTCTGTATCTTAGATCAACAAAGTACTGTGTTCAAAATAATTAGTTGTGTTAAAATTTAACTAAATATACAGGGTGTTTCATAACATGTGGGACGTACTTTCAGGATGGATTCAGGACCTGAAAACAATGAAAAACATATGCCCGAAATCGCTTGTTTCCGAGTTACAGCCCGTTATGTGTTCCAGCAAGTATCCGCCTTACCTTTAAAGGAAGTGCTCACAATGACCGTCTTGCGCTTGAATACACGCCTGAACACGCCTCGTCATAGACTGCCTGACGCACGCGTTCAAACATTCCAGGTATTACTCGGATTTTTGGCATCCTTGTTCTACACGGTGGCGAAGCATTTCAACGTTGTCAATGGGTGTCACGTAAACGATGGATTTCAGATGACCCCACAGGTAAAAAATCGAGTGGACTGAGGTCCGGGGGGCGAGCAGACCACACAAGGGTCCTTCCATTTATCAGGGAAATGGTCATCCAAATAGTCTCTTGCTACTCAACTAAAATGAGGCGGAGCGCCGTCATGCATAAACCACATACGACGTCGGACACCAAGAGGAACTTCATCTAGTAAATCGTTTAAATCATTCCTTAAAAAATTGAAATAGCATTCTCCTGTTAATCTTGCAGGCAAAAGAAAAGGACCGATAAAGTTGTCGGCAATAAGTTCTGCCCATACATTGATACTAAATTGTTGTTGGTGCCTTGACTGGATGATGGCATGCGGAGCTCTTCGGCCCAGTGATGAGTGTTGTGAAAATTGATCACGCCATTTCTTGTGAAGGCAGCCTCATCAGGAAACAACACGGAGGATAGAAAAAGAGGACCGCGAGCACACTGTTGAAGGAACCAAGTACAAAAAGCCTTTCGTGGTGGGAAATCAGCTTCAGTAAGGCCTTGTACACTCTGAATGTGATATGGGTAAAGCTGTTGTTCCCGTAAAATTCTCCACACAATTGTGTATCTTGCACCCTCTGCTGCTGCTGTTGCTATCCTTCGGGTGCTGACACCAGGATGTTCCTCCACGTGATTCAGGACCCGCTCCTCCAACTCAACAGTTCTGGCGCTGATTGGTCTACCACCATCTGAAACGCACTTGTTGAATGATCCTGTATCACCAAGACGCTCGTCTATTCTCTGAAAGGTCTTCTCATCTGGCAAACGGCCATTCGGAAACCTTTCCGCATACAGACGTCTTGCTGCGGCTGCATTACACTCAGCAAGTCCATACATCCATACATGAGATGCATATCTGCCATTTCTCTGTTTGAATAAGCCTCTATTCTCTCTTCAAATGCACATTATCACTAAATAGCACAAAAAATGTTAAGGTTTTTTTTTATACTGGACTGCACTTATTCACGGTAAGAAGTTACGAATACGAACAGTGAAACACCGCGATGCACCTCTGACTGACTGATGGCTCGACACTCAACGATATTGAAACATGTCATAGAGTGTACGAACCATTACAATCAGCAAGGCCAAGTCTCGTACACACTCACAAACATTGTCGGCAAGCAGCGTTTGTAAACAGATTGTGGAAAGAATTGCTGGAACACAAAACGGGCTGTAACTCAGAAACAAAGCGATTTCGGGCATATGTTTATATAAGCTTTTTTCATTGTTTTCAGGTCCTGAATCCATCCTGAATGTGCGTCCGACATGTTATGAAACACCCTGTATAATGTTAACTGAAAATAAATTTGATTAAGATTAAACACATACAAGATTATATTTACTAGGAATTATTCATTCTCAACATTCCCTCATGAAGTGAATCCCAATTTCAACTAAATATAATTTTATATGGGTAAAAGATCAAATTTATTTTGAAGTAACATCATTTATTTAGTCACTTTTAATATCTTTTTAATATAAGTTTTAATGCTTTTAATATCAGTTTTAATATTTTTATTAATATAAATTTTAATAGCTTTTCAATATCGGTTTTAATATCTTTTTAATATCAGTTTTAATATAAGTTTTAATATTGGTTTTAACAGCTTTTTAATATCAGTTTCAATAAAATTGAACTTGATAATTGTGGACATAATACTTTGTTAATCTAAAATCCAAACGAGTTTTTAAATTAAACAAAATGCTTTCTGAGTGTAACATTCCCTAACCTAACCTAACCTAACCAAACCTACTCCAAAAGGCTAGAAAAAGAGTGCTAACTCGGTATTTACACTGCTTTTGTTTAAGAAAACATCAATCGTCGTGAGAGAGAGAGAGAGAAAAGGAAAAGTAGTACCTCAAAAGGCCTTGCGGCCCATACCGAGGAGGTACCAATGGCAACGGGTGCCAGGGAAAAATTCATACACCCTCAAATAGTGTGCAAGATTCGGTCCAACCTTTTCTTCAACAGATCCACAGAAGAACTGTTCACAACTTCTGAAGGTAGCCTGTTCTACGTGTCACGGATCTTATAGGTAAAGTAATTCCCACACACACTAGTGCTAAACCGTTTCAAATCCAACTTCCAACCATTGTTGCGAGTTGAGTTATCATTCAAACTAAACATGCTTCTAAAATCGACATCGTCGAACCCCTGTAAGAGCTTGAAAACCTCGATGAGTTGACCGCACAGCCTCCGAGTTTCCAGCGAAAACAAATTCAGGGCGCGTAAGCGTCGGTTATAGCCCATATGCCTAACAGAAGGGATTAACTTTGTGACCCTCGCTGCACTCGTTCCAGCCTCTCAATATCTTTCCTGAGGGTGGGCGACCAGACTGCACAGCACATTCTCCTTGTTCCGAAATTGAAATTGCCTCCTCATATAACCCAACAGCTTCTGGGCTCTCTTTTTCACCTCTACGCACTGTTTCGTAAACTTAAGGTCGCTGCTAATTAGCACACCCAAGTCCTTTTCCAAATCAGTGGCCTCGATATTACTCCCCAACATGGAGTAGTCCGACTTGGGATTGGCGTAGCCAATGTGCATCACCTTGCATTTACCCAAGTTAAACGGCATTTGCCATTTTTCGGACCATTCTCTTATCCTACGTAGGTCCGCACGCAATTCCTCGATAGCTTCGGGCGTCCCAACATTGGCCCCAAGCTTTGTATCATCAGCGAATTTGGCGATCCTACTGACGATGTCAGCGTCGATATCATTTATGTAAATGATAAACAACTGTGGCCCCAAAAGGGAACCCTGAGGAACCCCGCTAGTGACCGAGGCCCAACCCGAACTAGCTCCTTTAATTACAGCCCTCTGCGCCTATTCTTCAGCCAGTTTCCAATCCAGCTACCAACTTCCCCACCGATACCCAGCGCGTGCACTTTGGCCATTAGACAGCGGTGAGGTACCTTATCAAAGGCTTTCTGAAAGTCGAGATAAACTATATCAATCGCCCTACTCTTAACATACTCACTCCACAGGACGTGGAAAAAGTCGAGTAGGTTGGTGAGACACGACCTATGCCGTCTAAACCCATGTTGGGAGTCCCCAAGCAGCTTCTAGGAATTCAAAAGGTCAACGATCCTATCCGCTATTATCCCCTCTAATAATTTACCTACAACCAAAGTGAGACTAATGGGACGATAGTTTCCTGGACTTTCGTGATCCCCTTTCTTAAAGATAGGGGTCACGTTGGCTTCCCTCCAGTCACCAGGTCCGTCTCCAACGGTTTGTTGAAGACTGTAACCAGATGAGAGAGAGAGAGAGAGAGAGAGAGAGAGAGAGAGAGAGAGAGAGAGAGAGAGAGAGTTACAAGGAAAAGAAGTACCTCAAAAGGCCTTGCGGCCCATACCGAGGAGGTACCAATGGCAACGGGTGCCACGGAAAATTTTCTACACTCTCAAATAGTGTGCAAAATTTGGTCTAACCTTTTCTTGAACTGATCCACAGAGGAACTGTTCACAACTTCCGAAGGTAACCTGTTCCATGTGTCACAGATCTTATATGTAACGTAATTCCCACACACACTAGTCCTAAACCGTTTCAAATCCAACTTCCAACCATTGTTGCGAGTTGGGTTATCATTTAAACTAAACATACTTCTAAAATCGACATCGTTGAACCCTCGTAAGAGCTTGAAAACCTCCATCAGTTGACCGCGCAGCCTCCGAGTTTCAAGCGAAAACAAGTTCAGGGCGCGTAACCGTCGATTGTAGCCCATATGCCTAACGGAAGGGATTAACTTTGTGGCCCTCGCCTGCACTCGCTCCAGCCTCTCAATATCTTTCCTGAGGGTGGGCGACCAGAACTGCACAGCATACTCCAGGTACGGCCGAACAAGGGAATTGTACAGTGAGAGCACAATCTCCTTGTTCCGAAACTGAAATTGCCTCCTGATATAACCCAATAGTTTCTGGGCTTTCTTTTCCACCTCTACACACTGTTTCGTAAACTTAAGGTCGCTGCTAATTAGCACACCCAAGTCCTTTTCTAAATCAGTCACCTCGATATTACTGCCCAACATCGAGTAGTCCGACTTGGGATTGGCGTAGCCAATGTGCATCACTTTGCATTTACCCAAGTTAAACGGCATTTGCCATTTTTCGGACCACTCTCCTATCCTACCTAGGTCCGCACGCAGTTCCTCGATCGCTTCGGGCGTCCCAACATTGGCCCCAAGCTTGGTGTCATCAGCGAATTTGGCGATCCGACTGACGATGCCACCGTCGATATCATTTATGTAAATGGTAAACAACAGTGGCCCCAAAACGGAACCCTGAGGAACCCCACTAGTGACCGAGGCCCAACCCGAACTAGCCCCTTTAATTACCACCCTCTGCCGCCTATTCCTCAGCCAGTTTTCAATCCACCTACCTATTTCCCCACCGATACCCAGCGCGCGCACTTTCGCCATTAGCCGGCGGTGAGGTACCTTATCAAAGGCTTTCTGAAAGTCGAGATAAAGTATATCAATCGCCCTACTCTTATCGTACTCACTCAACATGACGTGGAAAAACTCGAGCAAGTTGGTGAGACACGACCTATGCCGTCTAAACCCATGTTGGGAGTCCCCAAGCAGCTTGTAGGAATCCAAATGGTCAACGATTCTATCAGCTATTATCCTTTCTAATAATTTACCTACAACTGAAGTGAGACTAATAGGACGATAGTTCCCTGGACTTTCGTGATCCCCTTTCTTAAAGATAGGGGTCACGTTGGCCTCCCTCCAGTCACCAGGCACCTGGCCCATCACCAACGATTTGTTGAAGACTGTAGCCAGGTGGGGAGCCACCTGGTCGCGCACTTCTCGCAAAACACTGGGAGAAACTGGTCTGGCCCAGGAGCCTTAAACGCGCTCAGTTTGTCTAATCTATGAGCAACGACTGTCGCGGTACATCTAACACTATCCAGGTCAGCACCTTCGTGCCTCACAGCTGGCTCGGGGATGACGCGGGTATCCTCCCTGGTGAACACTCCCGCAAAGTACTCATTAAGCACATTAGCGATGTCCGCGTCGGAGGTCCGCAGAACGCCGCTTCCGTCCTTTAAAGGACCTATCATGCTTCTAATGGGCTTTCTACTATTAACATAACTGAAGAACTCCTTAGGGTTCCCCTTGCAGAGGCTTGCCACCCGTAGTTCTTCGTTACGTTTCGCTAGCCTAACCTTCGCCTTCACTTCCCTACACAGGCGGACATACGCTTCAGTGTTCTCGTGGGAACGATTGGCCTTCGCCCTCCTATACGCTACTTTCCTATTTCGGATAGCCGAAGCGATGCCACGATTGAACCACTTAGGCTGCGTTGAAGCAGGGGTGACCGGTTTTGAGGGTATGGCAGCAGACTGCAGCACCATAAACTCATCCCGGAATGCACTCCACACTCCCTCAACATCGCCGCCAACCTCTAACCCCATCTCTGCTACGCTATCCCTGAGGCTAACAAAGTTCGCCCGCAGGAGATCGAGCTTACTGCCTCTCGAGTTACTACGCTTCACCCGAGGGACGCACACACGGAACCTAATAAGACCGTGATCACTCCCGCCCAACGATTCGTCAACGGTGAGGCCAGTGACGAGGTTGTCTTCGGTCGTGAATACTAAGTCTAGAACGCTTTCGCCTCGTGTAGGCTCGTTGACCCACTGAGTGAGGAAGTTCTCATCAGCAAAGTCAACTAGCCTCCTCCCTTCAGCATCGGCAGTCCTGTTTTCCCACTTTATGCCGCGACAGTTGAAGTCTCCTAAAACTACACACACCCTATCCCCTAGCAGGCTACTGAGTTCGGTGTACAGGGCTGTATCATCCTCGAGGAGGAGATGCGGAGGTCTGTACACCAAGATTAACCTATAGTTCGTCCCTCCCACGTTCAGATCGACGCCAAGCAGCTCCCGTTCCGACCGGAACTGGCAGTCAACCGGACTCAACGTGTCTCATGTATATTAGTACCCCACCCCCCTCCCCACGGGTGCGGTCTTTGCGAAACATTCTATACCCGGGAATTTCGAACTCCCCAACGTAGTCCCTACGATCAGTATGAATCCAGGACTCGGTGATAGCAACGATATCCTGGTATTCTGATGCTAAGAGCGCCCGTAGCTCGCAAAACTTGTTCCTAATTGACCTAGCATTAAAAAGCATTGCACGGAGGGAGCCTTCCCTATTCTGACCGCCCCCTAGCACGACCCGTTTCCCGAACAGCCAGGGCTGTCGGGAGTTGAAGAGCCCCTCACTAACGAGGGGGCAACTTCCGCAGGAGACTGAGCCCCCTCCAACGTAGGAGGAGGGTCACCCACCTGTACTTCGACGCACCCTTCAGTCGAAGGTATGTCCGCCACCGGCTCATCCTCATCTCTCCCCGGACTCGACCTCACCATTCTGTATAGGTGCCGGTCGAGCAGCGCGCCTAGCACACCTTTACCCTTGTTATTGAGGTGGACACCATCCCTCTGGTAAAGGTCCCACCTACCCGAAAATGCATCGAAGGGGTCAATAAACTTCACGCCCAGTGGAACGCACAAGTCTTGTACCCTCTCGTTAATGCCAATGACCTTACTGAGCGCGTGGTCACTGACATTCATTCGCGGTAAAATACCCATTAACATTCCCCTGTCTGTCTTCAGTTTTAGATCATCCGCAAGAGACATGATCTCGGTGATGATCCCTTCAGTAAGACCTACCCCACCGCCTTTGAGGAACAGGTCATTGCCACCAGCGTGGACAACGATCGCAGTCCTCCGACTAGCCACGCGCACCTTCTCTACCTCCTTCCTTAAGTGCGCCGTTCCCCGCCCAGGTAAGCACCTTACCTTCCTCCCATCCCGGTTTGCTGAAGCAAAGTACTTCTCCTGGCCCCTGATCTGCGAGTCCCCAATCAAAACGGTGTCTTCCTCCTTCGAGCACAGGAGACTAAAGCGGTTAGAGGTCTTGACAGGGCAACTGGGGTCTCAGGCTTCGGCTTCGCAGCCTTCTTGCCCGAGACCTTTCGAAACCCGTCGCCACCCATACACGCAGTTACACCACCCGACCCACCCCGACAGGTAGCTACATCCTTCGGTTTCTTTGGGCCATCAGCAGGCCCCTTCCCACCCTTTTTCTTCATTGGCCCCTGCCAACCCTTCTCTATCGATCCCTTCCCACCTTCTCTATCAGCCCCTTCTTTGAGCCCTCCCTTTGTTCTAGATACTTAATCTTACAGTTTGAATCTGCTGGTGTTTTTTTAATTTGATCTTGTCCACTGGGTTGGATTTCCAGTGCTACGACCCTAGCTTCAAGCTTTTTTACTAATTCCTTTAGCTCTTTAACTTCCTTTTCGTGGTTGTCTCTAAGTTTACAAAACAAACATACACTAAGGGATGTGATATCGCTGATACTACCCTCTGGGAAGTCTACGCACCAATGATTAACTTTACATTTAAAGCATTCTGCTTTTAATTTAGCTGGCCCTGCCATATTTTCTCTTTTTTTTTGTTTTTTCTGAATACTCTGAATAAGATAAAGCGTTCTAGCAATGAAAACTATCCAAAAACGTTATGACCAGTATATATAAAAAGGGGGGGGGGGGAATTCATCCCGCGCGTAGACGCATCCGCCTTTTTGCAAGTGACGTTCATTCCTTCCAGAAGACTACACCTCTCCTGCTGCCGCACCGACCAAAGGTCTCCCCAGGGCCGGACCGTCCCAAACGTGTCGCAGCTACCAACTGACAAACACTCGCGACGCAAGCGTCACGGATTTTCCGCCAGGAGCGACAGCGAGATGCAGCCCCTTACTAAGTCTTACTAGTCACTCACAAGCGGCCAGACTCTTAGAATCCAGTGTTCAAGGGATATCCCACCAGACCCAGAGGCTACGCCCGAGACTTTACGCTGGCCTGGCAGCCAGTTAGGCAGTAAAGCCCTCTCACCTCAGAGCAGTACAGCCAAGCACCATCAATTGGTCACCAAAGAACGGTCGCAGGGGGCTGGTCAAGCCATTACGCGTTAGGAATGGGCTTAACGGGGCACTAGCCACACTCCATTCATCGCGCCCCTACGCCTGGGACCCCTCCATCCCAGTCTCTCACAACCTACGAGCGTTAAATGGTGTTATTATAGAGGTTCCAAAGCCTCTCTTCCCACGCATGAGGTAGCAGTAGGGTCCTAGTAGTAAAAGAAGAGAAAAAGACTTAATACTAAAAGGTTTTTTTTTTTTTTTTTTTTTTTTTGCAGTGAGAGGAGAACAACCTTAACGTAATCTAAAAGGACAGAGTAGGGATGGGATGGGGTCCTAGTAACCCACGGGACGGGATTGTGCAAAATACTTTACCCCCCTCCCGAAAGATAGAGAGAACCTAAAGGAGCTGGCAGCCAGTTCCTCTAGAATCCCACGACTCGGGACCGGAGGGCTGTCACACCCCAAGTATAAAGTTTACTACATCCAGAAGAAATGTGCATAACCTTTATACCCCCTGCGGAGAGAGAGAGAGAGAGAGAGAGAGAGTTACAAGGAAAAGAAGTACCTCAAAAGGCCTTGCGGCCCATACCGAGGAGGTACCAATGGCAACGGTGCCAGGGAAAATTTTGTCTTTCACTATGCTAGCAGTAGTAGAAAACTGGATAGAAAAGTAGAAGGCTCTCTCCCCACCCTCCGCTCCCTCCCTGCCAGAGGCAGGTACGGAAAAAGGTTGAAGAAAATACCTTGACCCTGGAAAAGTAGCCAAGGAAATTTTACAGGAAAGTGGAGAATATATAAATAGCTCTATATTTAGCTTGCTCACAGAGACACCGAGCAAGCGAACTCCTGCAGAGTTTTCTGAGGTTTTAATCTTAAACTATGAGTGTGTTCTGTACTTTGTCTAGCCTATTTTTAAACAGATTTACACTTTGACTGGAAACATCCTCTGAGGGAAGTTGGTTCCAGATATCAACTATTTTACAGGAAAAGAAATTTCCGCAGACTGAGGTCCTAAATGTCTTTACACACTCAAATAGTGTGCAAGATTTCGTCTAACCTTTTCTTGAACTGATCCACAGAGGAACTGTTCACAACTTCCGAAGGTAACCTGTTCCATGTGTCACAGATCTTATACGTAAGTAATTCCCACACACACTAGTCCTAAACCGTTTCAAATCCAACTTCCAACCATTGTTGCGAGTTGGGTTATCATTTAAACTAAACATACTTCTAAAATCGACATCGTTGAACCCTCGTAGAGCTTGAAAACCTCGATCATTTGACCGCGCAGCCTCCGAGTTTCAAGCGAAAACAAGTTCAGGGCGCGTACCGTCGATTGTAGCCCATAGGCCTAACGGAAGGGATTAACTTTGTGGCCCTCGCCTGCACTCGCTCCAGCCTCTCAATATCTTTCCTGAGGGTGGGCGACCAGAACTGCACAGCATACTCCAGGTACGGCCGAACAAGGGAATTGTACAGTGAGAGCACAATCTCATTGTTCCGAAACTGAAATTGCCTCCTGATATAACCCAATAGTTTCTGGGCTTTCTTTTCCACCTCTACACACTGTTTCGTAAACTTAAGGTCGCTGCTAATTAGCACACCCAAGTCCTTTTCTAAATCAGTCACCTCGATATTACTGCCCAACATCGAGTAGTCCGACTTGGGATTGGCGTAGCCAATGTGCATCACTTTGCATTTACCCAAGTTAAACGGCATTTGCCATTTTTCGGACCACTCTCCTATCCTACCTAGGTCCGCACGCAGTTCCTCGATCGCTTCGGGCGTCCCAACATTGGCCCCAAGCTTGGTGTCATCAGCGAATTTGGCGATCCGACTGACGATGCCACCGTCGATATCATTTATGTAATGGTAAAGGAACACAACAGTGGCCCCAAACGGAACCCTGAGGAATCCCACTAGTGACCGAGGCCCAACCCGAACTAGCCCTTTAATTACCCCCTCTCCGCCTATTCCTCAGCCAGTTTTTCAATCCACCTACCTATTTCCCCACCGATACCCAGCGCGCGCACTTTCGCCATTAGCCCGGCGGTGAGGTACCTTATCAAAGGCTTTCTGAAGTCGAGATAAAGTATATCAATCGCCCTACTCTTATCGTACTCACTCAACATGACGTGGAAAAACTCGAGCAAGTTGGTGAGACACGACCTATGCCGTCTAAACCCATGTTGGGAGTCCCCAAGTATCCCATTGTAGGAATCCAAATGGTCAACGATTCTATCAGCTATTATCCTTTCTAATAATTTCCTACAACTGAAGTGGAGACTAATAGGACGATAGTTCCTCTGGACTTTCGTGATCCCCTTTCTTAAAGATAGGGGTCATGTTGGCCTCCTCCAGTCACCAGGCACCTGGCCCATCACCAGCGATTTGTTGAAGACTGTAGCCAGTGGGGAGCCACCTGGTCGCGCACTTTCTCGCAAACACTGGGAGAAACTGGTCTGGCCCAGGAGCCTTAAACGCGCTCAGTTTGTCTATTCTATGAGCAACGACTGTCGCGTTAACATCTAACTACTATCCAGGCCAGCACCTTCGTGCCTCACAGCTGGCTCGGGATGACGCGGGTATCCTCCCTGTGAACACTCCCGCAAAGTACTCATTAAGCACATTAGCGATGTCCGCGTCGGAGGTCCGCAGAACGCCGCTTTTCCGTCCTTTAAAGGACCTATCATGCTTCTAATGGGCTTTCTACTATTAACATAACTGAAGAACTCCTTAGGGTTCCCCTTGCAGAGGCTTGCCACCCGTAGTTCTTCGTTACGTTTCCTTTCGCTAGCCTAACCTTCGCCTTCACTTCCCTACACAGGCGGACATACGCTTCAGTGTTCTCGTGGGAACGATTGGCCTTCGCCCTCCTATACGCTACTTTCCTATTTCGGATAGCGCGAAGCGATGCCACGATTGAACCACTTAGGCTGCGTTGAAGCAGGGGTGACCGGTTTTGAGGGTATGGCAGCAGACTGCAGCACATAAACTCATCCCGGAATGCACTCCACACACTCCCTCAACATCGCCGCCAGCCTCTAACCCCATCTCTGCTACGCTATCCCTGAGGCTAACAAAGTTCGCCCGCAGGAGATCGAGCTTACTGCCTCTCGAGTTACTACGCTAACTGCCTCTCGAGAAGAGAGAAGAAGAGAGAAGAAGAGAGAAGAAGAGAGAGAGAGAGAGAGAGAGAAGAGAGAGAGAAGAGAAAGAGAAGAGAGAGAGAAGAGAGAGAGAAGAGAGAAGAGAGAGAGAGAGAGAAGAAGAGAGAAGAGAGAAGAAGAGAGAAGAGAGAGAAGAGAAGGAGAGAGAGAGAGAGGAGAGAGAAGAGGAGAAGAGAGAGAAGAGAGAGAAGAGAGAAGAGAGAGAAGAGAGAAGAAGAGAGAAGAA